>CAJFCP010000128.1:2058031-2116914 GCA_904066005.1 Synergus itoensis | reverse complement strand
CAATTGAGTTTGACATAAATTTCAATTCCTTTGATTCCACTGATTTTTTCTGATAATTTTTCTACATTATTTTCTCAAGTCTTCTTGAAATCTTATTATTGTTCAATCACGCCCTGAATTTTTTTTAAATTTCGAAAATCTTTTTTCTAAACGAAGAAATATTCTTGGGAATAGATTTTGCAATAGTGTACCAGAAATGAATAGGTTATCTCCCCCCCCCCCTCCTATCTATTTTCTCTCTTTAAAGTGGGTTTTTCTTTTGCCCTGAAACGTAATAGATCATATCTCTCGTTCTCTTCTTCTTGTTCTCTGCCTTCCATTCCCTATGACATTTAAAATTGTGATTTAAATTTTCTCACGCAGTCATCCATGCATTCAAAGTTGAGCGAATAAACGATCTACTATCGAATTAATGTGTATTCAGTACTTGTGAATCATTCGAAACCAGATTTCGATTCTCAAAAAGATATTAAAAAATGACCATGCGACGTGGCTTACTAATAAATATTTTTATTTATTCCCTCTTAATCACCCTTCAGTGGTAGTAAACATTTGATAAACATCACAGAAAAGACAATCGAAGCCAGTAAAACTTTCGAGAAATCTCTCGAGAATCTTACAATACCTTCAGGAACAATATTTACATCAGGATCATTGTAATAAAATTTATTTTTAATCCAGGGGTCACCTGTCATTTTTATTTACCTATATCCGAATTTAATTTCAAATAAATTTAACTAAATTCTTCCAAAACTGCTCCACAACGCCTGAATAAAATGAAAATTGAAAAATGAAGAATAAAGAAATATATTCCATAAAATACAGAATAATTCATTAAATTTATTCTATGATTAAACATTTGTATGCCAGATAACAATTGCGACCTCGAATTTTAAGCCCTTCGTGAAATATCTGATAAAGAAGATGAAATTTTATTCTCGTATTTAATATCTTTTCTATTTTTTTGTATTTTAGATACTTTAGATTGTTAATATGTAGAAAATCACTCTACATATTAAAAAATTTATTTCCCACATTGCTGTTAGTATTAGATATTTAATGGATAACAAAACCGCAGCAAAAATTATCAGCGAAAAAGGAATAGACAAAAAAATATTTTTACTATTTACATTTCGATTAGCAAATATGTACACATTTTTTGAATGCAATTTTTATAATTCGATAATCAGATATTTCAATATTTTTCTCTCTTTTAAAATTTCATTTACTATAAAGTTCTCCAATGAGAGAAGAAATTCAAGGTCTTTTTTTAAAGTAAAACAGAGACCATAATTTACAATTGATATCTTACTGAGATCGATTGCCTGTGAGCTTATTATTTTGTGAGCTTATCACGCTTTTTCACCTTCTATTTAGGTCATTAACAGCAACGTTATTCAGCAATTTTATTACTTTTATATATAATATATCTGCTTTAATACGTAATATTGATTCGCAATTGACTATGTTTTTTTTTTATTTATTTATAATAATAATATATATATAGTAGATATTTCAATGAGCTAAGTCCGTTTTCCTTCATTTTTATCCTTTTCATTAACTTCTTATCACCCTCACTTTCATTCTCTTTCACACTATCTTTCCTAATTCAAAAATTCCTATTTATTTATCTACCTGCCATCGTCCCGGATAAAGTTTTAAAAAAATGAACAAACTGATGTTTATTATTGAAAATTAGCATGATTAGAACTTTGGGAGAAAATTTATAAGTCTTAGCTTTCTTTCATATTTTTACGAAACAATATTAAAAAGAGTATAGATTAAATTAAGAAATCCAGTCGTCACTTTAGATTAAAGATAAGTTCTTAATATTTACATTTGTAAGAAGGCTTATTTTTAAATCCTATCCACTAGATTAGGTACATCTAATTTCCCATTCGTGAGTTCGAAATCAATTTTGATAAACTTTTTCCAATCGATCATTCACTTTTCTTTGCAATCGAAATCATCGAATAATCATGATTGCAATAGGACTGAAGGCCTTCATAACTTATGGCCTTCATGATTACCGATTGAACAGTAATTTCGCGTGTAAACTTTCAATTGTTTGGTCTTGAGGACACCAAAATATTTGGGTCAACTAACGACAACCAATTTGCAAACTAACTTCTCAGTTTTTACTCTCCACTAAATAACTAAAATTAAAATTAAATTATAATTAAAATTATAGTTAATATTCAAATGAATTGATTATTGACTGAATAAAATAAAGTTAAATCGCGTATTACGAAATTGGAATGTCTCGAATGTTCTCTAAACAAATGATTCGCTTTTGTGAATTTTTCTTGAAATTCTGAGTCTAGTAACAATCTTAAAAGAGAATGTTGGGTCAAATTAAAGATCAATGGCTTCCAAGGTGTTCGACATGTCGTGACATTTTTTCCGCTATAGAACTAACTGACATTGAATCGGCGAGAAAGTGATCTCGAAATGACTCGATCGAGTTCCTCGCTTCATAGACACCAGAACTCAAATCCTTATGAAATCATTACGAGAGAAATATTTATTTCGAAAGATTCAACTGAAATTAAACGTTTCGATATACTCCCAGAAAAACTGAACGACACGAATCTCCATTCGTCACAAACCAATCGAGAATAGAATGGAAATCGTCGAAAATCTAACTCGTTATTATAATGGCCACAATCACTCATGCACTCATTTTCACATTATTTAAAAACAGAAAATCTTTCGAAACTTATTAATTTTTCACTGATTTTGAAAGACCGTGGCTACCTTCTTTCCTGAATTTAATATAAAAAGAAAATTTCGACGCTTTTAATCTGAGAAAATAATTTTCAAATTTAAATTCAAAAACTTGAAAGCCATCGAGTAGGATTTTTCAGTTATTCAAAAAATGAAATTTTAATCCTAAATTTAAAAAAACTCACGAATTATCTTAACTAGCTTACTTATATTAGTTTTGAATTACTAATTAATTATTTCATATCTATTTTATCGCACTTCTTCTTTCATGTATGTGCCGTGTGTTTATGTTCGTGTGTACATCAATACACAGGTGAAAAATGCATCTCATCATGAGTGAGAGACAGAGAGGAGAGACAGTTTTCATGCAAGAGAAAGAGATATAAATTCCAGACATAGGAAACGAGAGTAGAGTGGTTTTAGAATGTTCGCCTAGCAGAGAAGACTTAAAGTCATCGAAGCGATTAATAGTGATTATCAGAGGCGGACTGTACCTTAATAATCTTAATTATCTCATTAATTATGTGATCGTGTTACAATTTTCACGCCTCTATAACATAAAATCTGTAATAGAACGTATAATCTTATCAAGATTTTTTTCTTTTGATAATTTCTTCTTTTTAGAGAAGAGAATTTTTGATATAAGCTTAATTTTAATTTAATAATATAATAATAACAATTTTCAGATTACCAATCGCAATTACATTCATTGATCTTTTTCTGTTTTAATCTACATTGGATATTTAATAAAAGACATTTTATAAAAAAATAAATTTGAATTTAAGGGTGTTGAGCCAAGTTCTAATCTAAAAATTCGATTTCTTCATTTTACTCAACAAATATTAAATTTGGAATTTTTTTCCTCGGTAGAATTAATCAATTTTTAACTAGAATTAAGCGTATAGATCGAAATCTGTTTATTTAATTCAAATCTTTTTTAAGTAAAATGAAAATATTCAATTTTGAAGATAGATTTTGAATTCTTCGTTTAATGCAAAAAATATCGAAACTAAATACTTTTTCGCTCTGTATGCAGTTTTATATTTGAAAATAGATTAGCGCTACAGAGCGAAAAAATATTTATCTATAATTTTCGTTGAGTAAAATGGAGAATGGAATTTTGAGCTTAACACTTGGATCCAACGCCCTTAAAATGAATGAATGAATTTAAAATAAATTTAAATGAATTGATGTTTTAAAACAGATCAACAGATGAATTGAAGATTGTTGTACTTGATAAAAAACCGATCGTATAAATTCTTTGACTTTCCCAAAGTTTTTGGGGACCTGAAATTTTAAAGAGCCTTCGTTTTAATAAATGCAGTCCACCTCCGGAAGCTGATCTGCAAAACTAATAGGCCATAAGTTCGAGTGTGAAATGGAAGCTTTGTAAAGTCAGTGAGGCTCTATTCGTTGAATGGATTCGAAGACTTTGAGTCAAAAGGAAGAAGAGAGAAACTGGTACGAATGTAGATCAAACGTTCCGTGAAAGAAAGATACATCAATTCAAAAAGTAACACACTCAATCGTGCACACACATAGGTTTCCAATCAAGTGGCGAAATTAGCAAAAAAATTCCTCATTAGGCCTCTACCTTTTATATAATATTTAGTTTCATATATTTAGTTTGATATTTCCAAATTAAGGTTGTTGGATCTAAGTTCTAGTCTCAAAATTCGATTTCTTCATTTTGCTTAACAAATTTTATGATTAGATATTTTTTCGCTCTATAGCGTTGCTCGTTCGCAACTTAATACTTTTTGCGTAATTCAAATTAGTTTATTTGAAAAATCAGTACCGCTAAAGAGCGAAGAATATCTAGTTATAATTTTTGAATAGAATGAAGAGATCGAATTTTGAGTGAAAATCAAGCTGAAAGCTTTCTTTGCATAAAATCTCTGAAATATAATGGATAATCGAAAATGCAGAAAAATGACTAATAGGCCTTGAATAAAGATTTCATTATTAACTAAGCCACTCACTAAATGCGCAATTTTTCACATTCTAGATGAATCTTGATATAAACCTCGTCGAAATTCGAGATAGAATTAGAAAGACCTCGGTTTCATCGAGGATTATACATTAACGCAAGTCGCGATAACTAGAATCTTACATGTGTACATAATATGTATAGCATGTGTATATAGATTGTATGATACAGATAGATATAGAACTACGAAGGTACACGAATCGCTAGGTACAGGTTTATCGAATATTGTATAATGTATATAGATATGAAATTATAGAGGCAAGTTCATCCCGCGAAATCTATCGTATATGTTGTACATAGATATCAAATTATAGAATGCGAATGACGACAGTAAATAGAAGTTATTGCAGAGATATGATCGGCGATATCAAAAAATGATAAGCTTTGAACGGTCGAATTCACTTTCTAGTGCATTGTATATCTCTGATAGAAAATCCGAGTGATTTCTGATTGTGTAACGGGTGGTCGATTAAAATCATTAAAATCGAGCCCGCGAGACAATTCGATATACGCTATACACTCATTAGACAATCACTTGACCAATCCAAAAAACTTTCTTTTCCAATCTAAAAAAAAAAAATAATATAAATCTAAAATGGAATTCAATGTTTGTCTTTTGGATTTGATAAAAGTGATCGGATTCTTTTATAAAGATTGTGTTTATAATTATAATAAATATGTAAAGGTGGATGATCCAGCCCTTTTTCTATTTTTTTTTTCTGTAATTTATTTCTCTTTGCTTTCGCTTTCTTTTCCTTTATAGAAGATAATCACGTTGATCCCATAAAATACTTTTTTAAACATCTAGGCACAATTCCTAATGATTGTTTTGGGCGATCTTGTGCGTGATAAATAATTCGGTAGCCACAACTCGTCATATTTCTCCCTTTCTGTCATCTGCTATTTCTTATCGAAATGAAAGATTAAATTCAGTTTGAATTTAACTTAGTAAATTAAAACTGACTTAAATTTAAATTTGAATTTCCGACAAATTCCTTAGGGTGAAAATTAAAATAATTTTCTCTTTTTCTTTTAATGTGTTTAATTAGACGATATGTTCAATTCAGTCGTTTGAAAAAAAAATAGTCGATGACAGAAGGATAAAGAAAAGTGGCACGAGGCATGCACATTGAAATTAAAAAAAAATGTCATAACTTCTCTGAGACTCGTTTAGTCAGTCGGTTAGAGATAGACAGACAGATATAGGCAGGTAAAGAGACAAGGCAGATCAGAGATTACACGAGGATCTCCTCGAGCATTCGACGACTTTTCTATTAAATTATTAGGAAATTTCCAATTTACTCTCTGTACGCTCTATACATTTTTTAATTATCTACTTAGCTATTTCGTAAAACTTACGAGTCGCCAATTCCTTTCTAGATTTTTTCAAATCTGTCTAATAAATTCCTATAGACTTGCAACTTGTAAGTTTCTCAAAATGGGCTTTTATAAAATAAAATGAGCGCAAGAGATTTAATCAAAAGATGTAAAGATCATATTCATAAATATTTAGAGCAGGAGCGATTGACAATCTAAAAAAGTACGAAATATCTTGCAACGCTAAAACTAGTGTTTCATGTTTAAATACCTAAAAAATTTAAATTTTCTAATTGTAAAAATGCAATAATTATTTAGGTTTCAAAAAAGAATTGGTAATTATTTTACAAGTGGAAGCATGAAACACGAGGAAAATCCAACAGAGATCACAACTAAAACAAAAATAAAAAGGAAAATCATTCCACAATTTGTGCAGAGAAAGGGTAGGGAAAAGTCAGGAGGAAATATAGTTGGGAAGAGAAAACAAAAAAAAAAGTACAGGCAGGTTTGACAAACTTGTTGTATATTTTGTTTCTTGCTTGCACTTCGACAATTAAAAAGGAATACTATAAGAATGAGAAATTCGAGCGCATGAGAGTGAAAGATGAAATAAAACGAGCAAGGACTTACAATTAACGCTAATCGTAATAGTAGAAGTAGTAATACATAGTGATAGTATTAGTGATAATAGTAGAGTAATAATAGAAGATAGAATATAATTCTATAAGAGTAGTGATATAGTAGTAATAATAGTAAATAGACAATAGAGAAATGTAGAGACAGTAAGGAGATGTAGAAATAGTATAGAAATAGTATAGAAATAGTATAGAGAAAGTAGATTAGAAGGTAAGAAGAAAGCTGGGCGTGATTTAAAATTAAATTCATTACAAAGATAAGAATATAACAATAAGTAAATACTAGTTGGGTATAGTGAACTTGGCCTTCAAGAATAACTCCAAGCAACACGCACGAAACTAACGCTAAGTAAAGGCACTTAAAATCAAATAATAATCGATGATATCGATGATAGTAGCCATAATAGTAATAGATACAGATAATGATAACCATAGGGATAGAAGAACAATAAAATGAATAGTTATTATGATAATAATAATAATAATAATAATAATAATAATAATAATAATGATAATAATAATAGTAATAATAATAATAATGATAGCGGTCGTCATAGTAATTGTTTTCCTTTAGCAACATAGTAACAGTCACAATAAATACCGGCAAAGACATCGAAAGGAAATAAACGGATGCAGCTGAAGACAGATTTGGAAGATTGTTAAATTTGCGTTAAATAAAAAAAAATCACATATAATAAAAATAATCCAAGCATAAATACACAAAGCATGCAGTAACAAAAAAGAAGAAAAAAAATGGACTTCCAAATCTGTTTTGTGCGAAAGTTTGCGAAGACGCTTGTAGTCAAGATTGAGGTAATCGAATTCGTGTAAATTTGTACACTGGTGATCGTACAAAATATTAAATTATTGAATAATGGAAGAGTGTCTGTATTTCTCAGGAAGTACAATTCTCATTAGAATAAAATCGCAAATGTTTTAATTGGCAGGACTTTTAATTCAGTCTCTTTTTTTATCATTTGTTTAGAGTTTTATCGTAATGAGATTCGTGTACGTGCGTGCGTGAATTTTTATTGTAATGGTCAATCATGTCAGTGACAGTGTTTGCGTGCGTGCGCATTTTCATTCTCGGGTGTCGACTAATCTCTAATCAACTAACTATAAGGAGCTTAATCGTTAAAACGCTCGCTCTGACAATTGTTTTCGTTTCGTAAAAAATGATTTGTCTTGCCGGAGCCGAGCTGATTGTGACTTGCAACGCAATTCCTGGCCCAATATTGGTATCTTTATTTTTTACGTTTGCTTATTACGATGGGCGACCCCAGAGTCTATTTCCTCTCAACAACAGACTGAAAAATGGTGTAAAATAATTCCATTTCGGAATTAACTCATCAGTCGGAGGTTCAAAGTCGAAAGGACAATCAGGTCGAGATCAGAAGGGCGGCAGGAAGAGAAAGAAACAAAATAAGAAAAGGCGTTTGAAGAAACGGAAGTGACAACAAGTTTAGCAAATGGAAAAGCCGACTTGATAAAGTAGATAAAAAGTGATTGTCATTTGACTATGCACATTCAGTAGTAATCAGAGCTTAGTAAAAAGGAGTTTCTATAACGCTAAGCTATTCTTATCTTTTACTCTCTTTTTCTCGCTTATCACTCTAAACGGCTACCAGCTATATCATTAACCTAACGACATTACCTAAGAATTCGGGGAACCTAAGGTGTCGCAGCCAGTTTTCTGGTTCTTTTTCTCAAAAATTACCTAATACTACCTATGTCTCTTTATCCTTTTCTCTTCATAACATCGATAGAATAACACTGACGCAAAAGTAGGAGTGAAAATAACTTCTAATAACAAAGCAGCATTTAGTTTTCTTTAATAAATGGTGGAGATAATCGCTAAGCTAAGACTCTTTTCTCTCCATTTTCTCAATTTCCCATACTCTTGAGTTTGGAAATTTCGCGAGGAATATTTTATAGCCATTTGGAAGATCAGACAAGGAAAAGGAGATCGAGATTATCCGGCATACGCTCTCTTTCTCTAAACTATTTCCTGATGGGAAATCACGACTTTCCCTAGTTCTACTAAATTCGAGTTCTCCTCACACACTCACACTTTCTATCTGATAATTCATTCCCTCGAATCCCTTCAATTAAAACTCACTCCTTGTAAACCCTGTGTCTAATCGAATTACATATTATACACAATTGTCTTTGTCAGTAAATTGTATCACGTGTCTAACTTTTGAATGTGTTTCGTCTGTAGGCGATGTGTGTTTGAGTGTGTCGCAAATTTGTTACTTTGTTATTACACATTAGTTTTCACGAACATCAATGTAAATTCGGAAAGTTACGGTGCCACATACCACATTTTTCTCTCGAGCACAAAAACTTGTGACTCGTTATTTTAGTTTATCCTAGGCTTACTCGTTATTAATAAAATATAGAACATTGGGATGCAGCCGTCGCGCAATCCAGACACACGTGTTACAATGCGGCATATCAAATATATAGGAGAATAATTACATCCCATAAGTGTTTTTTTTTTTTATAAGAGTCATTTTTATAAGTTTCATTTTCATAAGTTCATTTTTCATATATCTATAAATATTCATTTTTATTTATATGCTCTGTAGGCTAAGCATTGTTTACTACGTGGCCAAATCCAGGCTACGAATTTCGAAAAAGTTCAAGACTTCGGTATCATTTCTACGTTAATGTTAAATCACCCAAAAGACAAGAATTCTATAAACGACTTTACCGAAGGTTTTTAGGAAATTCGGTAGTCGGAATTTCTTTGACACCTTGTAGCGAGTGCTGGCTATCCCAACCCTCACCTCGGCCCCCCTCAACACAGCTAATGTGATAATCGATCGAAATGTCTACAGCATGCTCCGATATTTATCAGTGTTTGTGTCTAAACAAGGAAATGTAAAAAAATAGAAAGGTAGGATTTAATTGTAATATAGTAGCATAATTTCCCGAGAATGAAGAGGGAAACTCGGAGCACCCTGTACAGATTCTGCTCGCGACCACTGCCCCATCGACGATTTTTTTAGTGAAATGTAAACTGGTCACTCGAACACATATCGTTTAAATACGACCAAGACTAATCGCAAGATCGAGATTCTACTTAAAGATTTATTAAAAGCTTTTTTTATTTATCGCTTAAAGAAGACTGGCACCTGTTCCCATATTTAATAAAAGCCCGCCAAGGAAACTGACGAACTGGCAAGAGTAGTGTTTTCAAATTCTGAAGCTAAAAAATCAAAGAATAATTTCGAAATCGAGAATTTTTAATTTAAGTAAATTCAGCATAATTGTAACGAATTCGATTATTCTCGACCTCAAAAAATAACCCTCTCTTTAGAACTCTAGGCAAGAGGAACGGATTTTGAAATTAGATTTTAAAAATATTGAGAAAAAATGGAATCAGCCGAAAAACTTAATTTGATAAAGTAAGACGAGCTAACCAGTGTAATTGTATTTAAGCGATAGGGCTGTCAGTTCGAGCGCTAGGCAGTTATAAGTATAATACTCAAGGCTTAATGCTAGAATTTAAATGTAATGTATAGAAATTATAATGTATAAATGAAACGTAATGAATAAAATGAATAAACGAAGGAGGGAAATAGTAGAATAGAGAAGAAGCTGTGTTGTCGGTTCTTAATGATAGTGCGAGATATAAAAGCGAATGACTTAAGAAAAAATACTTCCAGTAAGAAAATTAATACTAGAGCTTCCTAGTGTGTATGTCTGTTGTATATCTCTGAAGGAAAAAAAAAGTGTCCCAAGAGGCTTTTTTTGTAAGTGTAATTGTCGCTGCGTTAACAAATATCTCAGAGATTCGAAAGACACAGATCGTAGATGCAAAGACTGGCCCCTTCGCTCATGCCGGCTACTCGCTACCTTTATTTCCAGCGCTCATTGGTCGAGAGACTGAATCCAAAATTTAAGAATGAACATTCTTGATTGTTTGGTTTTAGTCTCATCATTGGATTTCGAAATATCTATTCTTTTCGAATGATCCACGCCTAGAATTAGAGCTAGCCTACTTTGGCACAAACAACATTGCCGGGCCGGCACTCGCTTTTTAGTTTGCTCACAAACTACATGTTCCCTATCTTTCTTTCTCTATCTATCACACAGTTTCACTCATGCGTTTCCATTTTCTCAATCATTCTCTCGAATCCTTTTTCTTCATCTAAATATGTATCATTAAAATTTAATTGACTCCAACAGAACGTCATGTCGATCAGACCAAATTGATCATAAAAGCTTACTTGAATAAATTCAAGTAGATCATCCACGCGACAGACGCGAATTATAAGATTAAAATCTACGGCGATATTTAATTTATTTTAACGGTTTGATTGCAGAAATCTGCGTCAGTCCGCTGGATCAGAGTGAGAAACGCCCGGTCCATTTTATTCTGTCTCTAGTCTTGTCGATAAATCTTGGTCTCTTTTTACACCACGCTCTGTCGATTAACCATCATTAACTCATTTACAATCCTCCACGGCCAATATTAACATTGAAACACAACAGATTCCTAGGTACCGTATCTTTTTTTCGACACACCCATGGAATCCTTTTCGGTAAAAAAAAGGTTTTTTTTAAACGTTCCTCTCTCACCGAAAAAGAATCCCCGCAACAAATAATGCGCGCTCGCACGTAGAAACTCGTAATAGCGATATGTTCAACGTTCAATCCTCCTTCCTTCTCCTATAATCTAACTTATGATAGTTAGTCCTACGCATTCCTAAGTCCCTAGTATACTAAGAAAACGTGTTTAGTGTCCCCTGTCTGTGCGTTTTTGTGTCTATGTGAGTGTCGAGTATGTTCGTAGCGACGTGTGCGTGTATGTAATACTTATCGTTGAACCAAAGGATAAAAATTATAAAAATAAACACCCTCGCGACTTAGACAGTTTCGGAGCGATCGAACTTTGCTTCGACTTTGCGAGTCTTTATTTACAAATGATTCGTAATCAATCGAAGCCACCAAGTCTTTCTCTGTTCTGAAAATTGAATGGTGGCTCCCTCGACATTTAGACTGTCTACGACGCTTAGCGACCAACTTGGAAATTCTCCGAGCGGACTGATCCTTTCGTTTTTTTTGGATAATCAGAAAGGATCGATTCGTCGACGAAGCTGGAAGTAGCACCTCGCAAAGGGTCCCATGACATTGGCTTACTCTTAAGTGTAATAATTACTTGTGTTTTCCTTGTCCGCCCCGTATAAGCGCCTTCGAATTGCCACAGCCTTTCTTTCAAGGATCAATGCGAGGAAAGTCGAAAGTAATAATCGAAGACGAAAAACGAGGCGAACTCGGAAAATAATACAGCACTCGATTGAGTAATCGAGAAACTATCTATTATCTCGGGCGACGACGCTCGATTCGTCGCGGGCTCTCTCCTATTCTACGAGTAAAGTTGCTTGTTTTCATCTAACTTTAAAAATTCTTAAATCGTACATTATAGCAATGTATTTTTTGCCGATACGACGAGAGTCATTTCTCTCGTCTCGAACGACCAGCGTGACGCTTGTAAAATATATTTATCTTAGCATAATCATACGTTAACTCTGTACAAGAATTCAGGACTGTCAGCAGAACCCTTCTTCATACAATTGGTTTCTTCTCTTTTTTTGTTTATAGTCAGACAGACGCCTCGAAAGAGGAGATACGGCTCTAATGATAACAGAAAGTTAGATTTTAGTAACGAATTTGTGGAATTCGTTTAGGTAATTTTAATTTTAACGAAGCTCTGTTGTGCAGATCTAGTTTGTGAATTCTTATGAGAGTCGGAGCCGTTTTTTCCTGCCTCCAGGACGATTCGGCGACTTATTCCTAGCCCCAAAGAAACCCCAGATCGACAGGAGGAATATCGAGGGCGAATAACGTTACGGTGGCTTTTGGACCGTCGGCTGACTTTCGAGGACGGTACTAACGACACCGCAAAAAATGGTCGGAAGAAGTGTTTGTCTTCGCGCGATAGTATTTTTAGGATTAAATCGCACATTGGTTGTTTTTCGAGCACCAAGACTCACTGCGACGAGGGCGGTATGAAAACCAAGTAGGATTAATCGGTCAACCAGTCAATCAGTCGTATACGGCACTGGGATACCAATAGTGGTATAGGGCGTAGGGCTGGAACCACTGCGGCTCACAAGGTGGCCTCTCTTGTTAGATGTTACTCTTTGAGAACGATACCCTCAGATGGTTGGATTCGCTCAGCTGGTAGTTGTGCATTTTCTGAAAAGGAAGTATTTACATCATTAACAAATGAAGAAAGAAGATCGAATATAAATAGTGGTTCTTATTTTTTAAATGCGGATTGATTTGTTTCAGTTTTGATAAAAATATGTATGGAAAAGAATGAATAGAAATGAATAAAAAAAAATAAACTTCTAAAAGAACAATTCTATGGTTAATACAAACTCCATAAGAAGAGATAATGAAGGTAGATTTAATGAATGTAAAAGAGTAGGTGGTTTTAATAAAAAGATCAGAGTTTAATGCAAGAATAGGAAATAAAAAGGGTGCTGCCACAGAAAATATCAAAAGAGAATTTATAAATAAAAAAAGAAAAGTTGAATGGAAACTATTGTTATTTAAATTAGAGATTCCCAAATGCCCCAGGAACTGAAAATCATAATTAAAGATTGACTTTTGAACCGTAGCTAATTAAATTCGAAATTGAAACATTAAACATAAAATCCCTGCATAAACATAAAATCCGGACATTTCCTCCACATGTCACATATCATTAAACTGAGTTTAATTGAATTTAGTTTATGAAACACTATATTCAAATATTGCTACTCCATTAAATTCAAATAATATTACTCTACACTTACAATCAGAGCTGTTACAGCATCATCCATGCTTGACATTTGAATAAGTGCCATTTTTCTATCCTTAGGGAAGAATTTGAAAGCCTTCACTGTGAAGCCGTTCTTCGTGAAAGATTCCTTGATCTCTTCTTCGGAAACAGTCGCTCTGGAAACGAAACCGTATTTATTATCTAATAATAAATTTCCTCTTCTAATTATATCGTCTATGTTCGATTTTTTATTATAAAAACAAAACCTACGGAATGTTCGATAAATGCAACGTTGCGCTCGGTGGGTAAATGTTCTGGTAATTCTTCGAGCCAGGTTTCTTGAATCGATGGAGAGGACTGTTGGTGTAATCCTTTGTGAGACCTGCGTCAGGTTGTCCTTCTCTTGGCAGTTGAACTGTCTGGTGCTTGCTGAGCATCACTCTGATCGGCTTACCAAACACCTTCAGCTTGTCCATGTGAGTAATCGCTGGGAATTAAAAATGTCAGTTTTATTTTCCTATTTAGATTCAAAACAAAGTTCACTTGATCTGACCCTAAAGCTTTAATCATCATTTTTAGTTCAAATTTGCACAATTTGGAGCTTTTTCGTTGAAAATGAGTAAATTTTTAACTGCACTTATTCGTTTTAGATTACAGATTTTAAATTCATACTTATTTAGAATAAAAATTGTTGTATACCTAAATGTGCTTGATGGGGTTCCGCCAATTGAATGAGGGCAGAATCCTTTTTGTTATACAGGATCTTCACACGTTGTACATCCCCGTAAACACCTAAATGTTTAATAATAAATTACAACGATTAGTAACGATCCATTGTATTATTAGAATAAATGTTTTAACAAATTTTATTTTTATTAAAAAAATGGATCTTTGATTTTTGAAAACTAGATTCTTTCACTAAATCTAATTCATGCAGAAGGGAGTCACCTTTGGATCCTTTTAGGAGTAATATAAAAACCAATTTTAATGTGCGAATCTTTCATTTTTTAATTTTATTTCATTAACTTATCTGAGTCGTTATAATAACAGAAATCTTCAGATTAAAAGAAGATACCTTCTTCATTAATTGAATTACTTGTTAGAAAGAGTCACTGAGTTAATTATTTACAAGACTCGTGATGAAAGAATCGTAAAATCGGTGGAAAATGTTATGAAGAAAAATAGGAATGGATCCGAAAGGTGAGGTCCTTTCGAGAAGTGAGTTCTCTATTTGGGATCACATAATCCAAGCGAAAGCTCTTGTAATAATATCAAGGTGTTTGAAAACTAATTATTAATAAAATATTAATGAAAAATTTAGAAGAGATGCTTGGAGATAGAGAACATGACGTGAGACGTGATGATGATGACAACAATGACAATAGTAATGGCAATAAATATAGCTGTAGTAATAAAGTAAGTTGAAATCACGAAAAAAATAATTGGAAAACGGATTAAACGTAAAATTAGAAATCTGAAGTAATTAAATAAGCTTTGAGAAAACAAAATCTGGCGGAAACTGGAAAAAAAGTTGATAAAGATGACGTGATCTGAGATATGTTTTTTTTCTGATGATATAATCAACGATTGTAAACTTTATTAAGGAGAGAAAAAGTGTTTTGAACTTGTACGTTTAACGGAAAAGAATCTAACTTAAATTTACTGAATTTTCTCTCCTGTTTTTGAAAAAATGTTCATAAAATAAATTTTTATAAGATTGATCTTTGTAAATATTGTAAAATGCAACTTCGATCTATTCGAATTCGACGAATGTTGTCAATACAAAACTTTTGCAACAGGGTTGTTGTGTATAAATATAATAATTAATAATGTAGTATAATTAATAATATAAATGTGGAGACGTACCAAACAGGGTAAAGAGAGCGTCAGGCGTGACCATCTACACAGAGAACAGACAGAGTCCAGTCAGTAGTCAGCGAGTATATAGGATTTAATGTATAGTAATGGGCACACACAAGATTCGCGTTCTTCAATTTTCAAAATTTACAGCACAAGTGGGAAAAGAATTAAGAAAGATCGATAAAAAAAATGCTACAAAGCAAACTAGAGTGCAATTTAAATAAAAACACTAAAAAATTACACAATATTTGATATTTTTTCAAATTTTTAAGTCTATAGAATCAAGCATAAGGAGTTCTCAATTTTTGAAGCATCTAAATTGGAAAGCATTAAATTTCTTTTAAAAATATATTGTTCCTGAGTTTTAAAGAAGAAAAATCAAGTTTTGCAATTTAAATTTCACGCCGCAATCACGTCGCAATATTTTTATTAGGTGAAGAAATAAAAATCTATTTTTGAAACTGGCTCTGGATGAAAGTCCCAACGGCTTTCTAACACCGTTGATATGTTGTAAAAAACATGATGGGGGAGCAAGAGGAAATTGAGTGATGCTCTAGTATCGGCGGTTTTCAGGATGTAACGCGAAGCTTGTGCGCGATTAAAAACGATAGTAGTACACACAGTTATAGTACAGTAGTGACAAGTTGCAGCTGCAAGGTGTGACGTCGACACACAATTTCGAGGCGCCCTCGACTCTTTAAATGTCATTGTTATTTTAACTCTTCTACATCCCGACACTATTTTGTCATTCCGATAACGAGTGGTAATCGAAACTTTATCTCTAACATTTAAATTTGACTTCACATTGTTCTTCCTTTCTTTTATTACATTTTGCTAGCTTTATTTCAATTTAAATTGGAAACCTTCAATTTAAAATCAAATACAATTTAAATTAAAGGAGAAAACTGAATTAAAAGAGCCTAGAGTCCGTAAATCATAAATAATTGAACAAACAGTGAATTTGTGTATCAAAGCTGTGGAAGAGTTTCGACAAGATTAATTTGATTTAGATTAGAATTGTTGGGTCTAAGTTCCAACTAAATAATTCGATTTCTTCTGATGATTCGATTTCACACTGATGAATCTTTCACAAGGATCTGTCTCAAGACCTTGAACTGCCAAAAAAGTAAAATAAAAGGTCGAAAGGCGCCTCGATAAGAGATAATATCGCAACGGCGTTACGATTTAAGGGCTAGAGGTTGGTGACTTCATAGAGTGATTCGTACAGTCTGCTTAGAAAATGAAGATTAGGGGGCATGGACCACATGACAGGGAAAACAACGCATCGTGTGTTCGATTTCTTCGCCGAATGATCCTGAATTCTAGAAAACTCGCATACAATTCAACTTAGAATTTTTTCTAACCATCCAAGAAGATTGGATCGGTTCTTTCGACGAAGAAATATTCGAGAAGGGTCGAAAAACTGCGGGGTATGCCAACGTAGTACTACCTCATTATTTATTGATAGATCACGTAGGTACGTACCGAGATATTTAGATTCTTAGTCGCGAAATAAATCCACCGCGAGGCACGTCGAGCTCAGGAAGTTGGGTTATTACTTTTTTTATTTGCTTTCGTAAATTCTCAGTTTGCAAATAAAAGTATTTTAGGAGATCATCGTGCCTCGTGGAGAAATCGTATCAAGATTCGAGTCTTGAGTCTAGAGTTGGCAAAAGAAAATATCCCAGACTCGAACCGAAAGGTCGAATCCAAGAAGTGATGATAAAAAGCAGGATGAGGTAAAGGAGCACTTACCTCTTCGTTGAGATTGCTGATGAGCAAAACCGAGGACGGTTGAGGACTGCCGGGAACGCGAACACCCAAGGCTCCAGCACCAAGGGTGAATCCTCCCAGGCCTGCGAGACCTCCTGCAGGAGCTACTCCATTGTAGGGTCCAGTTAGGGGTGATGGAAGTCCGTGCATAGCCGCGAAGGGCGATGCCAGGACGCTCGGAGCGCCTGCAATGGACTCTACTTCAGGAAATTCACGTGACGTCATTATTCAGCTCAGAACAGAGTTGTTAATAAATAAAATAAAAGAGTTTATAGTCCTGGGGGTTTTGAGACTAAAGTATACCGAGTCAAGGTCATTATATCAGAATTCAACTAAACTTTAATTACGAAGGGTTGATCACTCAGATTTTGAGAATACTCAAGATTTCCAAAATTTCAAAAGATTGTATAAGTTTTATATAAAGCTATCCAAAGAACAATATTCCAAACTGTAATTTGTTAAGGTTTAAACATTTGACCTCAAATATTTCTTAGCTTTAGAAACAAGAACTTAAATTACATTGTAAACATTGCATTAAAAATGTATTTAATAAAAACTTCTCCAGAGAAATAGAATTAAATATTTTTTACATAGACTCAAATTATTTTTTTAACTAAAAAACTATTATTTATTATTTAACTACCAAGTAAATATCCACTGCAATACAATACCTGTTCAGTACAATAGCTTTCAAACAATGTAAAAATCGTGCTATTGTACTTGAATTGTAAAGCATTTACTCTACTCGGTATACTCTCTTCTAAAATTACCACTGACTTTAAATATTCAATTAGAATAAATAACTCATAGAACTATGCATAACTCTCAAATTATCTCTATAAGCGAATCTTTAAAATTACTAAAATTCATAATAAACCCGAGATTAAAAAAAAGCTAAAAAAAAAAGTTAACTGATAAAATAAAAAATAAAACTTTCTATGTAAAAAAATGTTAACAACTAATAAAATCTGAAGAATTCCATCATACTGCATAATTGTAGTCCTAGGAAAAGGACAATCAAAATAGAAAACACAGAATGTATTAAATATGCAAATACATTTATTTTTTACTTTTTAAAAATGCTTTTTCAACTGAATCACTATTTGCAGTTATTCTGAGCATTTTTAGAAGTGACTATTTTAATAAATTGAAGCAAAATTTCTTGTTTGAATATTTTAGGTTCAAATACGTAAGAAAAATACTAATTAGAAATATTGTATTGAAGGTTTTAAGCTGTTAAGAAGATATTCTAGGGTGCACTAAAAAATATATTTTTTAAGTCTCACCCCCTCATTTTCTTTTATTTCGTAGAATATGGATTGTGCTAATAAAAAAAGTGTGAAATTAATTGAATAATTTTGACTTCATTTTGAAGCTTCTACGTGAAGAATAAACTTACTTTTTTAACTTAAAGATGTAGGATCAAAATTCGATCTCTTCATTCATCATTCTAATACTTCTTGAGTAAATTGAAGAGATAGAATATTGAGGCTAGAATTTGAACCCAATACCCAATATTTTTTTTCCATTTTATCATGATTTATAATGGTTTAAAGGCCCAGGACTACAATTAAAATGTTTTTTAAAAATATTCTTTTGTGCACCCTAATGTACTCTATGCAAGAAATTCCGAATAACTATTTTTAAATAAAAAATTGAAGACCCGAATCAAATATTCTTTTCATTTAACTTCTTTTTTGGTTTTTACTTTGAACCCAAAATCATGACAAACTACATACCGGGTAATCTGGCACGTGGTTGAGTACCAGCTGCTCCAAGAAGCAGCTGAGGTAGAAGCTCGCCTCCCAAAGCGAGGCTGGTTGCAGCATCCAAATTCTGGTCACCGGTGGGAAGTGTCGGATTCGTGTAGTCTCGCGATTTGTCGTTATTGTACTTGACGTTGAGGTTTTGCATCTTGCTGTAGTCAATTCGCAATGTGCAACAAGAGTTGTAGATGTTCTGACCATCTAGGGACTGAAAAAGAAAGAAAAAGAATGAAAACAACAAAATTACTAGATACTGGAACATAAAAGATTAAATGACTCATTAGATAAAAGCTGATACCCTAAAAATTCTGAAAATCGTAGAAAACACTTTACTCAATAAATATTTGAATTATACGGTTTTTCGCTCTTATATTCTGTTTCACTTTTTAAAAAATGATCAGAATACAGAGAAAAAGACATCTAATTCAAATATTTTTGAGTAAATTGTTTTATATGTTTTTTAGAATTTAGAGTCTAACAGCGTTTATTAGTTCAATTTTTTATCTCTTAAAATTTGTTTGCGCACAATGAGCACATGATGTATGACTATAATACGTAAATTTTCGAGACATAGAATTGCATATTCGAAAACAAATTACCAGCATTGTTACTCTTGATAATAGCGAGTTCCATCGAGCGCCTAAAAGCGACATTGCATATCGTTGATTGGACATAAAGCGGAAATTTCGATTTGGAGAATAAAAACCTGATTCAAAAAAAGCTGAAATTTCTTTTTCGCAATCTTTTTAAAATCTTTTTTTTTATAATCCCTCAAAATCGTTTTAATCTCACAGAATTCGTCATAATTCTCTTAAATTAAAATCTATTGAAGTACATCTAAATTATTGGAAATATTTACAATCCCATCGATCCTATTCAAACCTTTTTTTAAATTTCATAAAATCCTTGGAAATTCTTTGTAATCCCTGATCACAGTTTTGCGATGTGACGCCTCCTCCGTTAGTTGTGATATAATATCAAAGTGTTTATATACTTATGTGAAATGTATTTCCGAGTGTCGCTAATAAAGATAAACATTAAAGAGGTTTCTAATAAAGAAACTTTAGAGAGTAATACCGGTACTAATGAAACTTACGGTCGGTTTACGAGCAACCAGGAAAACTAGAAACCGCAGGTGCACTAGCGACCTATGGTAGCTTGCGCTATTTGGTTTTCATTAATAATCTAGAAACGGCCGCCACACAATGGCGGTGGTTTAACTCGATGGCAGAGTTTGTTTGACTTATATGCACTGTTTCGTTTTGTTATTCGTAAGTAAATAGGTTGGTGGCCTCACATCTACCCCTGGATTCACTCCAGCCTCGCGACTTGTTTGTCCATACCAATGAATTTCATTTATAATTCTCAACCACAACAATAACCGAAAATAAAGATCAAATTTCTGTGTATAGGCACTAAGTACACATTAATTAACTTATTACCATTGAACCCTTGCGGAATATTATTTTAATTTGTTTCACCTACATTTTAAATTAATTTTACTTGTTTCAAATTTGAGTACATAACTCCCTTTGATTAATTTTCTTGTTTAAAGAGAAGTTGTATTTTTATTTAAATGATTGATGAACAAGAGAATGAAGGCTGTTTTACGACAAATTTAAGAGATTTCGAAACAAATGCGAAGGATTTATTGCTCAATTTCCAAGAAGATAAAGTAAATCAGGACTTTATAGCTACACAATTTTCAATTTGCTGGAAAAGAACATTGAAATCTGAAAAGAGTTTCTTTAAATTTGTTCAGACTTTCGGTTCTTTTTGCGGAAATAAAAAGTTTGAAGGGTGAAAAGAGATTTAAACGGGTTGCGAAATTCTATAGAGAAAGAAAAAAATTGATTATGTCAAATCAAACGTTGTAATTTACCTTTAATGAAAGAATAAATAAAACCAGTCCAAGTAAAATTGGGGAAACTAAATTTCTTTTATGGTAAAGTATCTTTTGCTCTTAAAGAAGCTATTAAGCCTATTAAGCCTTTATAAGATTTAAAATTCCTAAAAACATTTTTAAAGAAGTGAATAAAACAAACAGCTCAAATTTCTCGATTTGCTTTGTAATTAAACACAGCTTTTGTGAGATTACAGATTATAAATTTATCCGCTTACAACATTTGGTCGTGGTTGCCAGTTTGGCTTTTACATTTACCACCTTCACATTTCCACTACGTCGTATGGGAATTGCCAAGGAAATGAGGCCGATAGAGTGTATTTTGTATACGGCAGATTCAACAAAGGCATAACCCCCAGGCCCTTTCAGGAGAAACTCGCTCGTTGAAAGGCCTTTCTGATACACCGACTCTACGTAATTGACTTTTTCTCTGCTAAATTTAACGAACAAAAAAAAGACGCAAAAGCAGAGAATGTTAGTCGATAAAGGTAATTCCTGTGCTCCGCGAGATGTGCACCGGTAAGTGAATATCTGCGAGCGAGAAAGAGAGAGAACGAAAAATAACAAGTTACTTTTACATCGCTCGAAATCGTAGTAAAAAAACCAATCTTCATTTCAAAGCCGTTTTTTGCTTTTGAAAAAGAATGGAGGCTAAATTATTTACTGTTTCAATATTCAATCCTGACCTTTGTTGAGATCTTCAAAAGGAAATTTATATTTTGATTTAAAAAAAAAATTGAAAACAATTTCACTGACTTGAAACTAACATTGATTTACTATTATTATAGAACCGGCTGACTATAGGTTGTTTGTACTACTTAATTTCTGATTTTCCTAAAAATTTCAGTTTCTTTTAATATTGATTTTAATTTTATTTCATAGTTCTGCAGTTTGTGTGATAATTATCTGGACGAGAATTAGAGATGGAAACCGAAAAATAGTATAGATTCTCATGTCCCGAGGGAAAGAAGTTCTTAGAAACTGAAACTTTAACAAACACTAGAGAGGAAATTTACGAGATGGGAAGAGATACTTACGTATTTAGCAGCCTGTGCCGAAAGCATGTCCGGATATTGTATGAGCGCCTGGAACGAACCTGGAACGGAGAAAAATTGCGATAAAAATGTTGCTATGTTTCATCATATTTCGTCCTTGATGGACTATAACTTTCTCTTTAAATACATACGTCAATAGGAGAGCGATAAACATTAGAGAATGTACTTGAGAATAACGTTTTGTACTTTACTACTTGAGTTTGTCATTTACAAGATTAGTTCCTTTCTTTATTAGTATCCTAAGTACTGAGCCGGATTAAAAGGATGGCAAGGGGGGGGGGGGGGGGTGAAAGGGTTGCAACCCTGGGCCTTATATTCCAAGGTCCCTCAAAGTACATAAATTTTTTTGAATTAATTTCTATTCTTATCAATGCTTTTCAACTATTTTGAATTATTTTAAATTCTCTTGATTTTCTTATATTCTTTTGAACGTATTCCGCATTCTTCAGATTTCACTTGATTTCTTTTAAATAGCTTCGACATATTTTCAAGTATTTTGAATTCCTTTCAATTCCTTGGAATTATTTTAAATCTTCTTTATTTCCTTTGATTTCATCTCTTAATATTTTTAAATTCATCTTCAATTATTTTCAATTCTTTTTAAATTCGCTTAAATTCTATTAGATTAAAATTGAATTATTTTTAGATTCTTTTCAAGCATCTTGACTTTTGTTAAATTGTTTTGAATGCGTTTTCAATATTTAAGTTTCTTTTTAATTCTTTCGATTTTTCTTTAATTTCTTCCCGTGAATTATTTTACATTCCCTTAAATCACTTAATATTATTGTTTTGGGATGAGAGGTAGATCTTTAAACAATCTCAATTCAATTTTGATAATTTCCAAAGGATTCTGGGCACCCGCAAAATTTAATTTTCGAAATTTCCCAATTGCTCATAACTTCAAATGTAACTAATTAATTCACTTGATATCTTGAATTAACACAAGCTTCAAAATTGCATGGGATTTAATTATTAATTAAAAATTAAGAAGCTCATTATCGTTTCTTCTCAGAAAACTTAAGTTTGTCTTTATGTACTTGGTTAAAAGTTTTCCTGCATGGAAGATAAAAGCGGGTGGGTCGAGCTTAATTGGGCGGTAACGTAATTAAATAAGCGACATGCATTTGAGATTGTGAGGAAGCTGAGCCGGCTAGCAAATACGGCCCGTCGGAAGCCCATTCCCTCGATTATGTTCAGAAGACCAAAAGGAGGTTGGGGGTGTCTCGCAGCCACGAACTAGGGGTCAAGTGGTTTTAGTCGCTTAGTGCTGCTGACGACGTCCCATTGTGCCTTGACACCTCGGGTTAGAATCTGCGAGGCATTGCGTGTAACCAAATTCAGTCAAAGGATACCATTTTGATAGTCCTGACCATGACAGAAGTTTCATAACGTGCATTTAATTTGCTGATATCGAGTTATTATCACCAGTGATAAAATCAACAAAGAATTTACAACAAAAACACGTTTTCGAAAATAAAGTATAACTCTCTGAATTAATTTTGTACTTACTGTTTTTTGTGAAGGTAACAATTTTCAGGACCTTGCCAAATCGTGTGAAAATCTGAAACAGAAAATTAAGTATCGATTAATATAAAATTAATATTTGGGATTTAAAAATATTTTAAAGAATTGAAAGGAATTAAAAATAATTACAATTACAATAAATTGTTATCTTCTAAAATAAAGAGCTTGTTTATTAAAAGAGAATTTTTAAATTCAATAAATAAATAAAATATTTTGAAGGATTTGGTTTATTTAATTTCTTTTGACTTTATCGATTCGTTTATAATATAATATAATATAATATATTCGTTTATTTATAATTCTGAAAGGCTAAATCAAAATAAACTTTACTCGATATGATGAATACTGGGTTATACATATTAATTAAACAAGACTGTTTAATTAATATTCCATCAAATTTCGAATAATTGAGAAGTGTGATATTGAATTTTACAATATATTTTTTTCAAAAACAAACGAACCAGGAAACCCATAAAGGGAACCAATTAAACTTGATCGGTCTGCAGTAACTTGATCCCATGATTTTTATTCTACCATGAATTTCATAACGAATCAAACGTGATTAAATTCTGCACAGGTGATGGGCGGTTTGAAAGTAATATAAAAAATAAATAAAGAAGGTGTAAATATGCAAAAATATTTAACCACGTAGAAACGTATATATTTATAATTAATTTTGAATAACTCATGGTTATGATTGAAAAAGATTTGTGACTCTTCTTTAAAAAAAAGATTTTAAAAAACTCCCAAGTATTTATGATTCAAAGAGTTTTAATTTAAAGTAGAAATAAATGCTTTGCTTTTAGTCCTTAGAGAGGTTTTATATTTTTGTTCTATCAACACTTTCCCTTTCTTTTACTTATGATTGAATGAAAAATTTTTTTCCTCGGGACAACAAATCCCACGGGAAATCAACTCCCTGTGCACATGTCGAGAGACCAGTCCAGAAATGTGTGTAAGTACTGTTAACTCACAAACCTGCATGCAAACGGGTACGAAAACCGTCGTTAATACTTTATTCAAATTCAACTCACGTTTACAATGTCATAATAAAAAAGCACATTATTTTACTTTTTTCATTTTCCATTTATATAGTATATTAAAAGAAGATCCGGACAGAAATATTTACATAATTTCGTTTGAAGAATAATTCAGAAGTAAATTAAATCATTCGAAACATTTTTTTTTATATCAAACTTAAAAAAAATCGGTGCAGTGAAGAATAGCAGGGGATAAAATTTGAATATGCACTTGAGTCAACTGCATTTTTAGCTAAAGGGACGTTTAAACTGTCTTAAATAATAACCTTTTGCTTTATGTTTAAGCTGTTCTCTTTCAAGAAATTATTTTCTTTATAACAATACTAAAAGTAACAGGCTTTGTAATAAAGGAGGATTTATACAATGAAAAGTGGAATAAAGTATCAAGTAAAAGATAAAGAGCCATGAAGTATTCTTGAAAATGCCACATCAAATTCTCTGACCTCACTCAAAGGTAAGGAAAATTACATTTCAGAAGAAATAAATATCCTTGGAAAAGAAAAACGGAGATTGTATTTGAAAATCGAGTCAGCAGATAAACCACGTTTCTAAATAGTTTTTTTATACATTTATATCTACATAATCTATTTGTATATTTTCAGCTTTTGACAAGTTCTAATAATTAATTATGTTAAAATTTGTCTGTCATCAAGCTTCAAGGTATTCGTTATGCAAATTAATTTACATTTCGATAATATGCACGACACATGCTGAATGATCTGTCCATCAGTTTGCCAATTCGTTTTAAATTCAAACTATTTGAATTGGAATTATTGATTCCGGCCACAAAGTTTAGTTAAATTCTTCTTGCAACATCGTTTAAAATATCATACATACAGAATATTAGATATTAGAAATTTAGAAAGTAATTGAAGATGATGAAACTTAAAAATAAACTAAAAAATACAATACGAGGGAAATAAAAGAAGGGAGATTGATTCATTAAAATCGAACGTGGTCCGATGGCTATCCGCCCCCGAATATTGGTCCCAAGTGAGATTCGAGGGCAAATTATAGGCTTGCGTACCTGCTTCCAACCCGAAGTTATTGATTGGTGTTAGTTATTAATACGCGTGTTCAATTATCAGCGAATCCTTGACGGGTCGCGAGTTCGCTTTGCTCTTCTACTTTAACGGAATAATGTTCCATACTACTATAATAGTAATGCGGTTTTGCACGGGCTGCCACGCAACAATGACATGAATAGTAATCCAGTTCCTTTGCTTCAGAGGAAAATTGTGCTAGCAGGCATCCTATTGACTCTCTTGCCTAATCCAACAAGATTGTAGAAACTTCATTAACCATCATGTATTAATTAACTCCAGCAACATTTAAATAATCTGGATTCTGTTAGTCAATTTAAGCTTATGTAGTAACTAGCAAAAATACAATATTTCGAAAAACTTCTAAATCTTATTCTCGCATTTCAATTATCAGATTTCATATAATTTCCAACGATTTTGAGAAATTGGAGATATAAAAAATACTCTTAAAATTGAATGGTTTCAAGGATTAGAAAAAATGCCAAGGGATTTAAAATGAAAACGATTTCGAGAGATTTATAAGGATTTAAGAAGTTTGAATAGATTTCAAAGGATTTTCTACATTTCAGAAGGATTACAAAATATTTCAAGATATTTTATATGGGACTTCAGCAAGTTTCCACAAATTTGCAATTCTTTTGAGATTTTAGATTTTTTTACCTTGAAATTTTTGGAAATCTCTTAAAATATTTTGAAACTGTTTGTAATCCAAAAAATACGTAAAATTTCTTTAAAATCCCTCCTTGGAAATAATCTCAATTATAAATATTCAAATCTAATTCCTCCAGTCTACTTCATAAAAGCTTTCGCATCAAGTTAAGTTTCGAAGGTATCATCACTAAAGGCGTTTTCGATTTCAAATTTGAAATTCAATTGTTAGTATGTAAAATCAGTTTAATTCAGTTTGAATGAGAAAATCCTTTTAGCATACTGAAATCAGAATAGTCCTTTTATTATTTTGCTTCGGCCAATAACGATTTAGATTCATAATGGTGGTAAATGCCGGCTTTGAAACATTTTGAATATTCAAGGGAATGTTGATTCATAGCAGATGTACATAAACAAAATAAGTGACTGCGCGAAAACCGCGAGAACGAGCAACTGGAATGATCGAACCGGAACATTAGGCGTTCTGCTCTGCCTTCACGGTGCCGAGGAACCATTAATCATAGAGCAGGAGAAACGTGTGATTAATGCTTCACTTCATTCGGTCTTTCCCTGGTCTCTCATTTTCACTCTTTCTCTCAGTTACCATTCTTACCCTCTTTTCAACGCTTTTTCCTTTGAAAAAGAGCGAAAGCGAAGGAGGAAACACTCCAGTTCCTTATACGCTTCTTGTTTTCTATCGAAATCATAATAGACTAAAGTTACACTATTAATCTCCGTTTATTTCTCAATTTATCTCAAATTTGTATCCAATGTCAATCACTTTTTTACTCACATATTATTTTAAAATCTTTTCAGAGATAATTCATCTGGTAATTCCGAGTGATAATTTCGGTTTAAGGACAATTTATCATTTTTTTCTGTTCGCAAAGTACATTTAGTGAAATCTCCTGTGGAATTTAGATATAATAGAGGTGAAATTTGAGATGATATCGGGAGGTGGGTCTTAATAAGGTAAGATTTAGGGTGTCCCAGGTGCCAGAACCAACCACTTACGTGTATTTATGTTACCAAGTCTTCGAACCCACCTATAACCTGGCATAAATGTTAAAAGCCTTTCCCCTCTGTACTCTGGGTCGATATTCTGAATATCATGTTTTACCATTTCTCATTTATAGTAAGTGCGAAATTAATTCCGTCATAAGCGAGATACATTTTATGCCTATTTTATCCTTTACTTAACGAGCCGAACTTTATTATGGCTCTCTATTAGTTGGCTTGATACTAATTTATTCAGGCTGCCAAAACCAGAACGAACTCATTTATTACTTAAAGACTATCTACTTTTGTCATATTAGACTCGAAATTCGGAAAACTTTCTATGTGACCCAAATTGACCAAATTGTAATTATAGTAATCAAATTACTTTTTACTATCAGCAAGAATATAATGGGAAGAACCGGAGAATAAAATTAATAAAAGCCTTCGAAATATTCCAAGGATAAGGTGAATCTTTATAAACTTACACCACTCTCTTTGAAATTAAGTCCTTACAAATCTGAAAAATATGAAAATCTATTGATGCATTACACTTCTTCAAATTTAATGGCAATCTAAGAAATATTAAACTGATTGAGGAGAACGAGAAGCTTTATAAAATATAGTACGAATAGCTTTGAAAACAAATTCTTTGAAATCTGAAGATCATTTCTTAATAAAGTTTATTCCCTTTCAATTTCGAAAATTTCTGCTTTGAAATTTTTCAAATTAAAAATTCTGATATCTTGAAATGCTAAATTAATCCGGAGATTAAACTCTGACATAGCCAGCATGCATCTGAGTAAATTATAGAGATGATTTCGTAGAGGCAGATGTGGTTTAAGTAGTACAACCCTACGTCCAGTCAGACGAGCTTTACTCTAGATCAAGGGAAGAGATTTTCGGAGTGCTGGGTTGAACTTAATTCACAGCTTATAGGAGTAATCTTCCGAGCTGATTACATGTCGGCCGACCCTAAATACCCGTTCTCAACTCGTCGCTTTATAAGCCTACTTACGCAACTGCGCACAGCAAATCATCGGCCCTTAGATAATCGCAACAAGAACAAGGATATGTTTTACGTTGCTCCATTAACGGATTACAGTCTCTCCAGCAAACCTTCCTTAGATCTTCTGCATTTCGTTCTTGCAGCTTCATCTTCTACTTTCCCAAAACATAAACTATTAAAGTCGAAACATCCTTCTCTGAAAAATGCATGATCCAGAAAACTTGTCATTTCGATATTTTAATTTATGTTAGCTTTCCAAAATGCTTGTTTACCGTGAATTTATGCTGAGTTAAAATGAAAAAGAATATTTTTATGGAATATTTTTATATTCCTGAACAACCCAGATAATCTTTTGAAATCCGTTTTTTTGAAGTTCTATGAAATCTCTTGAAGTGTTTCTAAATTCTCTGAAATATCTTCAAATTCCAGAAATTACATGAAGTTTCTTGAAATGATCTTTTGAAATCACTTGAAATCCCTAGAAATTCCATGAAATCACTTGAATTTTTTTTAAATCCGTTAAAATACCGTAAAATTATTATAAATGTCATGAAAACTCTTTAAACCCTTAACAATCGTATGTAATATTTTGAAATTCTTTAAAATGCCTTAAAATTCTTAGAAATACTATGAAACCTTTTTAAATTTTTAAAAATCTGATGTAATCTTTTAATATCCTTGATTATTCCTCAAAATTTCCAAAAATTGCTTCAAAGTTATTCAAAAATTCCCAAATTCCTTTAAATCCCTTAAAACTCCTAGAAATACCAAAAAATTTCTTGAAAATTCTGAAATTCTAGAAAATCTCATGTAATCTTTTGAAATCTGTTAAAAATACTTAAAATTCCTATAAATTCCATGAAATCTCTTAAAACAGTTTAGAATTCCTGGAAATCCAACGAAATCTTTTGAAATCCGTTAAAATTACATTAAATTCCTATAAATTCCATGAAATTTCTTGCAACAATTTAAAATTCCTGAAAATCACGCAATCATTTGAAATCCTTTAAAATTCCTTTAATGATAAGAATAAAATTGTAGAAAAATAGTAGCTTCTTCATCAACCCAATGAACTGTTATTTAACAGTTACAGAACACCTGCGATGGTTCATTGGGAAAAAATAGGAAGAAGAGCGCTGAACTGAAGCTATATAAAAGTTTACTTGTGCTAAATGAACCTGTATTCAACTTAAATGAGGGCGAAGTATTATTTTTTATTTTTAATCGTTGGTCAGCTTTAACTTAATATTGAAATTTCAGTGAGGTTTTTTATGATTGAAGGAAGACAAATATGTAAAGTCAAATATCAATATTATAACATGAAACACAAACAAACTGAAAAATCAGTGAAATTTCACTGATTCCCACTCAAATTCCACTGATTGTCAGTGATTCTCTTCTCACGATTTTAATCAGTGAAAAATCTACTGGAAATCAGTAAAAATTCCCTGAAATTTTCAGTGGTTTAGTGACAATTACTGAAAATTTCAATGACTTTTCTCTGATTTTCAGTGGATTTTCACTGAATGAAATATTGAAAAGAGAATCACTGAAAAAATAAGTAATAAATATACGAACCGCTTACAATTATTTGGTATTGGGTTGGAGTTTCAGACGTCTATAGTCTTACAATTTTTTTATATTTATGTGAATAAAAATATCAAAAAATGTTTCCAAAATTCTCAAAACCCCAGATTTTTATTTATTTACTAGCAGAAATTTACCAGACATTGTCCGGAATTTTCATAAATTTCATAGGATTTAAAAAAATTTTTAAGAGACTTTAAAGGATTGCAAAAAAGGTTTTATTCAGAGATTGCACGAAATTTTAAGACATTTTAATTGAGTTTAACTAATTTGAAGGAATTTGAAGAGATTTCAAGGTACTTCAAGAGATTTTAATGAACTCTAAGGGATTTTGATATATTTTTAACGATTTTAAGACATTTGCGGAAGATTAAAATTTTTTAAAATCATTTCAAGTAATTTTAAGGGATTTTAAGGAATTTCATTTGATCTACTCAAAATTAGAATCAATTGTAATTTCTTAAATCACTTATCACAGAAATTTCCTAAAATCACTTGATTCTTTTGAACTCGTTTAAGAATGCTTTAAAGTTTCTTATAATCCAACAAAATTCCTTAAAATATCTTGAAATTTTCTAAAATCACTTAAAGGTTCTATATAAAATCCCTTGAAATTCATTAAAGTCACTTGAAATCTTTTAAAAACACGGGAAACGCCTGATTTTTGGTCTTGGAAACTTTTTTTCGTATCCTCAATCGAATAAGTGTAAAATAATTTATAAATAAAAAATGTTCGTCAGACTAGAAGTCTGCAATTATAACCGAATTTCTTCGGTGACGTTTAAAACGTCAAAATTGACATCTCGTGTATTTGAAAAAATTGAAAATCAAAAATTGGGAAACCAAAAAGTGAAAGTGAAAGTGGAAGTGAAAAGTTATATAATCGCTCTCCAGCTTTGTCTTGTCAAAGAATTCTCCAAAGTACATCAGACATTCTACACCTTCTCCACTCTGAAAATGGTAGTGCATGCCATAAACGTTCGCATCCAGCGTGCGTATAATCTCGGAGAGTATATAAGATGATACTTCCCATCTCGCATATAAGTTTCAAGACTCAAGACGCATATCGCATAAGCATAGAAACAAGAGAGAGATGAGTAAAATGGCACTTGAACGCCTAGTAGTGTGGTTGCAGTAATGCAGTGATGGCTAGGACAAGGGATGGTTACTTGGGGATACATATCTCTGCCATCATTAGAGAAGGCAGTCCTCGCTTCGTTCCTGTGAGACACAAGCTTGGAAACCAGGAACAGCCGTGGTGGTTAGAGGACAAGAACAAGGATGAGGGCAGGGACGGGGAAGAGGAACGGAGAAGGAGGATAACAGGATAACGGGAGTGCTTCCGGTTCGAGTTGAGTGGGCCATGCATTTTTAACGTTCGCCTGGCTTGGCAAATACACTCGCGACGTTCTCCTGTATGTATAACGCAGACCGGAAACTGGCTGCAGCCGACCGCACGTCGTGTAAAACCGATTTAAGCCGGGAGAATAAACCAACTCTACCTGCTCTTTCCAACCCCCTATGCTCTTCGTCCTTCATCTTGTGCCCTTCTCTGCCCTTCTCACTACCCTAAACCGCGTGGCAGCATCGCAAACGCGAAGCGGAAACGTTATTAGTTCCCTGACGAGAACGATACCGAGATGCAGGTACACTTTCTGTGCCTTCATGCACCATTCGTGAAATTCAATTTAATATCAGCCGAAAAGAGAATTCGACATTCGACTTGGCTCTAGAGCGCGACCCGATTTGATTATACGAAACATCAGAGGCTGCTTTCAGAATTGAGGCAAAGGCAATATTTTATTTGATCAGGAGGTACCATTTTTAAATTAGAAGCGCGGTGTGGATAATTATAAGGATCGAATCTGTCATACTGTCAATTTGATTCTGTCATATTTGATTCCTGTTTGTCAATTAGAATCTTCAGTTTGGGCACATTTTAGGCCTTGTGATCAATTGCAATACACCAGATTTTCTTACTATTTTGAGAGATTTTATTACAAGCACACAGTCGTTCCTCTCTAGAAAAATGACACAATAAAGCAAAATACTATGACAGTACTTCATTTTACTGCTCCGTTCTTTTCCGTCCTCTGGAAACTCCTGCACGTTTGCAATAAAAGTCTCTATTCTGCAATAACGAAAGAATCCACTTTAAAAAGTATAGGTTTATTCATCATAAATATTTAGAAGGGAAAGGAGGAAACCTCTTACTCTCTTCACTTTATAATAGATTAGATCAAAATGTATGCATAGACTTTTCAGAGTTAATATTTTCACTCACCTGATAGAGAATATCTAGGTTGATAGGGTAGACCATATGTTCAACAATAACCCTCAAGACAGTATTTGGTCCTCCTTGTGTCTCTCCACCCTGAATTTGTCCAACTTGTCCTGGTGCTTGTACGCCCGTGTTCTGTAATAAAAAATAAAAATCGTTATTAATTTATTTTTTTATATTTTATTAAAGATTTATAAAGAAACAAGTAGATAAAAATCTTTGCTACAAATAATATATTTCTGGGGGGAAAATATTTCCATCTCTGATATCAAACTCGTCAAGATTCTGCGGAAATCTGAAAAATGAGCAAAAGATATGCTTGGCTTTGCCACGAAAGAACGACATAGTGAGCAATCTTAAATTCGTGGATGTCAATCCTGACAAAGCCGCGTACGACACGTCAATAGAATATGAGAATTCATAAAAGTAAATGTCGCTCGAAAAACCGATGAAAAAGGGCGAGAAGTTCCGAATATATTTTATACTTTAGCTTCAAGTAAGGGTCTTGTAAAAAGGAAACGTGAAGCAGAAGTACATCAACGTAAAGCATCTAAAGGAAATACCTTCCTTTATAAGGCGTTGTATTTCTTGACTGTATCTGGAAATCCAATTTGACAGGGACGATTTTTATTTTTTTTTTTGCTAAAAGACAGAAAATAGGAATATTAAGTTCAAAGGGAAATATGTTTACTTCTCGTTTTTTCAATCGCCAACTATTTTTTACAAAAAAGAATTTCTTCCTGTTCTTTTATGTATTACATTTAAATAATATCATTTGATAAAAGTTCATTTTAATTTACACAGGGATTTTTTGCAGATTTCTTCCTTTCTAAAACTTCTTGGAATTCTGTCTTATAGAAGATATGTATATTTTGTCAGAAATACGGCATTTCTCTTGCATATCTGAATACGTGCATATTTCGGAGAATTTCAGAGGCCATAATCCATAAGAGCAAGCATCCGAAATTACAGTAAGCATTTCGCTTCTGGTTACGCGTGGCATGTATCTGTAATTTAATTTTGAATCGTCATGTCCCTTTGGATGAACGACGCAAGCGATTACCTTCATTGTACTCGAATCGAAATGACTGCAGTATTGTTTCCCAGATTTTTATCACTGAACCCTTTTATTATCCATTGGGACAAAGCAAATATGCTTCTTCCGGCTTCACTTTACAAATTCTCTCATTTTTATTCATCCTTTTAATATTTTCTAACTTGCTGACTAAAGAAAATGCAAAAATATTTCGTTCTGAGAATTAAATCTGCAGACAAACTGCATTTACCTTCCTCTGAAAACGCCAGGTCGACAAGGACCTTCAATTTGCTTCCTCAAAATGACACAATATCTCTTTATTTTACGATCATATTTTTTATGACTCGCATCATTTGTCGGAGATTTATTTTGAAGTTCACCGTTCCAGAATTTCTTTATTGCTAAATTTGTAGACTTTAAAATGTTATGCATATATTATGTATGTATAAAATGAAATTTCAAATTGAACTGCTTTAAATATAAAACTTTTAATACTGAAATAATAATTATTAACAAAATTCTACCAGGGATATTTTTTAAAGGAATTTTATGAAATTTTAAGATTTGGGACTTTAGAAGATTTTTCTATACGATTAATTACAATTTCTTTTAAAGAAGAATATCTTTATTTTCTTTATGAAAATCTTTCGTTGACTTGATCTTGTTAATAGCTTAATTAAAATTAAATTCGCACAAGAACTGGAAGTGGGTGATGGTATCAATGAGTCTTTAGTTTGTCACTCGAATTCAGAGTCCTTTGAAACACGAGGTATATTTTAGATGTCGCTTTAGCAAAACTTTGATGACAAAGCGAACGAGTTGTACCATCTGTTCCTTGCTATTCTTGACTGCTCCTTTACGTGCAATGAAAACCATTCTGAAAGGTTCACAAAGTTTTCCGCGCAAGCTCGAGAATGCAACTACAATGGCGTCCCACAGTTTCACGGGGTTAATTAATGCCACTCACTCATATTTGCATCTCTAAGCTGCTTCGCAAGTTACTCACTTTTTTCACTCCATTCTTCTCATTGTATAATTTTTCATTTCTTCAACAAACATTTTCATATTTTTTTTTGCCTAAAACCTAATTAAACTTTATTTCAAACCTCGCCTTTCCTGTTTCAGTTTCTTCTCTCCGCGATTTTTCTTCTCTTGCTTAAATTTTAGAAGGATGAAACTGCCTTGATCTTCAGCACAATTTCCGCGTTTTTTACCCGATGTATGCATTTCGGTTTTTTTTTTGACAGAATTTATAATGAGAAACATCAAAATTAAGAGATACAAGCTGAATCTTTCTCTCCGTGAAGAATCGTCTTAAAATTAATAAAGAAATCATAGTATGTTATATTTGAAATCAACAGACATTTTCCGAGTCCTGGAATTTTTGAATTGGAATTCTCTGTGAATCCTTGAGGGACAAATATTTCTTTAGAAAGGAATTTATACTATAGGTTTAAGTGTTTATTGAATAGATAAGAACTTTATTAAAAGGGACGTAAAATATTGAGAGGAAAAGTTTCTTGATTTGTTCATGATCTGTAAAATATTCCCAGGCTGGTAGAACTAAGATGGTTGAGTTTCATCGTTGGCAAAAAATGGAAAATGGACTTGAAACGAGATCGAGAGTAATTTCCGGAATTCAGGGTGTAAGGAGTCGTCTGGATTTCTCTGGCTGGCCTCGCCTTGAGGATTCAGTTTTACGATCGGACATGCCGCGTCAAGGCGTATTATATCCACAATATATGTAGGATATGCACTGACGAATAATTCACGAAATTTCTAGTTTCAAGGTGCAGTTCTCTCAAATAGCACGTTTATGAGTTCCACTATATGGCACGTCACGTAAACTTCATTACTCCGGTGATTCGGTACACGACGAGTCTCAGCAGAATAGTTAATGGGACATAATATATTGTTATAGCTAAGAATCTAATCGCATTCACCAATCAGAGTTAACCCAAAAAGATTTTCTGCCTCAAAGTCAGGAATTTGTATTATATAACTTTCTAAACGGAAGAGGGGCTTATTCTTATGATTTTCAGTAATTTGTAGAGATTTCACGAAATTTCTAAGAATTTTAAGATATTTTACTGCATTTTTGATGATGTAAAGAATTTTCAGGAAATTGTGAGGAGTTTTAAGGTATCTCAAAGAATTTTAACATTTTTCAAGAGATTTCATGTAATTTTATGTAATTTTCGGAAATTTAATAGGATTTCAAAATATTTCAACGGATTTTCAAGAATTTTCAAGAAATTATGAAGAGTTTTAAGATATCTCAAAAATTTTTAACATTTTTCAAGAGATTTTGTGTAATTTTATGTAATTTCTGGAAACTTAATAGGATTTAAAAATATTACAACGGATTTTCAAGAATTTTTGACTATTTCAAGAGATTTCATGGAACTCATAGAAATTGCAATTAATTTTAGCGAATTTCAAAAAATTACATGGGATTTTCAAGAATTTTCAGGAAATTGTGAGGAGTTTTAAGGTATCTCAAAGAATTTAAACATTTTTCAAGAGATTTCACGTAATTTTATGTAATTTCTGAAAACTTAATAGGATTTCAAAATATTACAACGGATTTTCAAGAATTTTTAACTATTTCAAGAGATTTCATGGAACTCATAGAAATTGCAAGTAATTTTAGCGGATTTCAAAAAATTACATGCGATTTTCAAGAATATTCAGAAATCTTTTGGAAATTGTAGAATGTTTTAGAAAATTTAGAAACATGTCAAGAGATCTTATAATTGTTTGGAGAGAATTTTCAGTTATTTCAAAAAAATTTCCACAAGCTGCATGTAATTTCTTTGGAATTTTAATGCATTTCAAAAGATAAACTGGGATGTTCAGGAACTTATGGATTTTAACTTTACTTTAAGAGATTTCTAAATAAGGAGAAATTTACCCGATTTTGAACACCTAGCGGACTATGTCGAGTGCTATCGACAAGAGTGGCGCCATCTTGGTACCTGAAACCTCTCACCTCGACTCTCGAGCTCCAAATACCTGCGAGCATCATCGTGCTTTTGATAGCTCGCTTCGGATATGCGATTGTTATGCACCAAGGGCCGCATTATGTGTGCGCGATTTCCTCTAAAGCTGCGAGCTTGCTTTTAACGGGACGCTCTGCTTTTCCGAGGAGGTGAAAGTCAGCGCCTTTTATTTTCATCCAAGATTCTCGTTTGATTATGGCCACAGTTGCCCAAGGCTTTCGCTCTCTTTTTCACAAAGATATCCACTTTTTTCGCGCAAAATCGATTGCTTAAAAATTTTTCATTTAATACAGTTACTAAAGAGAATTCTACCCAGAGAGAATGGTTGATAACAAATTCTCTGCAATTGTTTTATGGCTTGCACAAAGGGAAGAAGATTTGATCAAGTTTCTTGCAATCTGACGTATCTTTTAGAGAAGTAATGACGTTAATTGGTGGAGTAAGTTGCATTCTCAGTAACTTGATGATGCATCTTCTGGCGAATGGTCTCGCGGACGAGAAAGCGAAGCTTTTTCATCGAGAAGCATTAGAAGCCTGGATTCGTGGCCGTCAAAATGATGGAACGGCCCGCAAGCCAAACAGACTTTCTCCGCGAGTCAGAATAATCAGTCTTTCTGACTGGTCCATTTTCTCTCTCTCTTACGCTTTTCTCTCTGCACCACGGAATTTCAATAGTACGTCGAGTCTTGCGGTATTACCTGGGCACGTTTGCAGAAATAACGCGTTCCGAGAAAAATAAACAGGACTGTTAAAAAAAAAAAGAAACAAGAGTGACACAAACGAAACTCCATAACTCGTTACGTAAGACTAGTTAAAACATTCGCAGAGGTTAAATGGACGTCAACTTCGTTTTTAAACGAAATTTTATTTCTACAAAAAAAGTGTACCGAGGCAAAAAATGGTCACCTATAGAGGAAAAGAGAATTTTTAAATGGAAGTGTAATATTCAAGACTTCTAGCCATGTTTTAATGAAAGTGGCGCGTTTTCCTACAGCCCAATAAAGAAATAATCTGGCAGTGACAAATTGAGTGAATTAAATCAATTTCTGTCAGTCAGTAAATTATTATGCGGAAGCAATAAATATTTCTGGTTAGTCTTGCGTGTGAAAAGTGCGTGTAATCGCAGGGGATGAAGACGCAACGAAAGGGGTTGTTTTTCTCAACGCTCTTTCGCGAAGGGGAGTTACCGAGGAAATTCATCTTTCCCGAGGTAATGTAACGCGATTAGTATAGTTATCCGTTAGGGGTGGCATAGCAATTTCACAAGGTTCATTTCTTTAATACTCTACTTTCCTTTCCTTCCTTACCTTTCTCTTTAAAAGAAACAACTGCCTGTCGGAAATTATGCCTCAGATTTTTATCACCTTGTGTAGCGCTTTAATTTATCCCTGAATACTTTATAAGAAAATGCAAATTTGATATATACTGAGGTAAAAATTTTTTATAATTTTTAAATAAACATCAATGATTTAATCTAATTTTTTTTTTTTTTGAAAACAGAGTTTTATTATCGATAAACTCTTTTGATGCTACTGCCAGATAACGAATATAATTCATGGAAGAATTAATTCACACAGATGTAGTAAACTTCGATTTGTCCACTAAATCAACTTTAATTGATACTATTTGTTTCGACAATAAAAATATATCCAGCATTAAAGAAATAAACGACGCAAATTTATTTTCAAAACGGGTAATGTATTTACGAAAACCTACCAAAAAAGTGAAGTAGCAGTTTAAAGAGCAAATAAAGCTTTTGTGCTTTGAGTTCGAATAGTTATAAATTCCAATGGCAGTTTAAATTTTAAACAAAAATTTAAGTTAGTGATGAGAATAATCGTAAACCGACATTTAACGTTAATAGATATTAAGGTACATTAATGCTTCAGAAGAATCGACTTTGCTATGAAAATTTCGTGATTTTACTTGAAAACTGGCAACTGTATCGTAAAGTAACAGTAGACAACAGTCCTGAGTGCAATTAAATGCGAATTTCTCCCTCATTTAATAATTATGTATCACGAATTCACCTTACTTTCTCAGGTCCTATAAATTACAGAATTACGGTTATTTCTATATTCTCAGCTCTCTTATTTCTCCCTGGTCCTACTAACGGATAAGTATGAGACAGATATTCGCTTTCTGTACCTACAGAACTACTTTAATTGAGATTTTCCGAGACAGCTCGCAGCTGCTGAGTTTATTATCGACATTTCGTATAATTAAATCAACTTGAATCCCCGCTTCGCCCCTGCAATCGTCGGCAAAAAAGAAGGCAGAGATTTTCTCTAAAAATCAAGAAACTTTTTCGAGTTTTAGTAAAAATTAAATAAATTTTAAATGGGATGTAAAATTTACTTTGAGAAGATTAATTCAAATGCGAAGCACGCGTAGATTACATTGAACGTCGAAAGGATGTATAGGTCAAATTTAGAGAGTTGGTCCGCGTCTAGCTCGTAAATTTATAAGAGAGAAAAGGTCGAAAGAAGAAGTAGTAGGAGAAGAAGAAGAAGAAGAGGAAGAAGGTGGAGCATAGGAGAAGGAAAATAAAGAGGAATAGGGAAAACAATATACGAGGCGTCTCGCAGAAACAATGCGGCATCGTACATCACAGAAGACACCCTCCATTAAAAATATTACGCCCATCTTGCTCGTGTAACCACCCTCCTCGACCTCGACGACCAGCTATCCTGAGCAAACCACCAAGACAGGTCCGAATAACAATGTAGCCATTGTTAAACGTACATCCACTACATCGGGTTCTGAAATATGCAAGCCGCCTTAAGACTACGAGAAAACGACGACAGCTTCTCTTCAGACACCCCTTCGTGTACCAGTCGCCATTGTTGCGAAACGAGAAAACGTTTCGAGACTTTTCCAGAAGAAGATGCTCGTGAATCTCCGGATTCTTGGCAAATTAATTAGAAACTGCGAAGGGGGTCGATTATAGAACTTTTCGTTTTTCGCTTTCCAAACTTTTTTTGCATTAGTGAACAAATTTTCAAGACTCAGTGCTCAAGACAAATGTTCTTGTATTCAATTATTTACCAATCTTCTCTTCCATTTCCCTTCTCTAAATCTCTCTTTCCACCCTCTTTTTCAAACCCCTGTTCTCGCCCTTTTTGCAACCCACCTTTGCAATCCTAATTTTTAAATTCCTTTGGCAAACTCCTTTTTCAAACTCACCCCCTTTTTTAACCTTTTTTTCAAACTCTTTTTCTAACTCACTTTTTCGAAATAACTCTTCTTCACCCACTTTATAAACCTCCTACGCCAACCTCTTTTTCCAAACTCCTTTTTGAACCTCCTTTTCCAAACCCCTTTTTCCAGGGCCGGCGTCACACTTTTATCCCGAGTGGGTAGTAAGGAGTTAAGAGGGGGGGGGGGGGCAAATGATTTTTACAATTTACTCACATGGAAACATGAGGAACACAGGTTTACGATAAAAAATGAAAAAATAATAAAAAAAATAAAAAATAACACTTGCTCAGTGTTATATAAGACTTTGTCCGAAAATTTCGAGTGGGTAATTACCCACAGGGATTTTTTCCGAGTGGGTAGTTGTATCCATACTACCCACCTGTACCGCCGGCCCTGCCTTTTTCCATGCTTTTTTTACATCCCTTATCCAAACGGATGTTTCTGCCCTTTTTCCAGCCCCCTTTTTCCCACCTCTTTTTCATCCCACTTTTTATAAACTTCTATTTTCATCCACTTTATCACCCTCCTTTTCCAAATCCGGTTTTACACCACCATTTCAACCCTTTTTTTTAAACCCAATTTCCCGAACCGCGGTTCCCGCCCTCTTTCATGTGGTTTAAGTTCTGAACGTTCAAATGAACGAATTTTTGTATTGACTGTTTTTTAAACTATAAACAGTTTTAAAAAATTAATTCACTTGCATTAACAATAATTTTGTATGGAAGAAATTTATAATGTCTATGGTTATTTTTAGTTGAAATAACATTTGTGGATAAAATAGAATTGGGAAAAAATATTTCGTTCATTTGAACGTTTAAAACTTTTGGTACATCCTCTTTCAACCTTTTTCTTGCAGAGAATAATCTACAGATTTAAAAATCTATTATTAACATAAAATATATCCGAAAAAAGTTTTCGAGGCGGAGATTTAAGTTTTAACATCTAAGATTAAAACTTTTTACCTTGACAAGTTTATTATAACTTCGAGATTTGTAATTCAACTTAGACTTTAACGAGGGGTACTAAACAATTTGTATACTGAATTTTTGTTTCATCGAGGCGCGTTAACGTGATTTAATTTTGATTTTTGTTTTAACGAGAGGCGCGGCGAGGTGTGTTCGCGAATGGGCCTGAAGTGTCATAAAACAGGATTAATGTCGTTCCGTTATGGGAAGACTTGCTCTTTTTTATGAGTGCACGGGGGCGTGTATTTGTTTTACCTTCTTTCAGGTTTGACATCGCTCGAAGTATAGTACGAAAAATTTTTTGCGTTCAAAAAAAAATAGATGGAACTTGTCCATTTTCCATAAAATCTCTGAAGTACAATTCCATTTATTAGATATTTTTATAGCTTGCGTCACGGTGGTATCACATGAATATTTTTCTGATATACACTGAGAAAAACATACTCGAAAATCAGTAAATATACTTTTGAATCAATAGATCTCATTATGAATTTTATAGTATATACATTTGAATCAATAAAATATCTGCTTTTGGACGAGATTTATTGATTCAAAAGTATACTTATTGATTTACGATTATTTTTTTCTTAGTGTAATTATAGGGTAAAAGCACCGATTTTTGGCATCTTCAATAATTGTTGACTTCCTTCTCTAATAAATTTATTTAAAACAATAGGAAAATACAAATATTTTCCTGTTTTTTATAGAAAATTAGAAGGGGGTGCCAGAATAGAAAATTTTTTCTCAAATCTTTTGACACGTTCAGCAAAATATTTACGTATTTTTTCTTTCAAGTTCGCCTTTTTTATTTTCTATTGTTAGAAGGGAAAGGCGGACAAAACTCTCTAAACTCTTTCTCATTAGCCTCTCCGGAATTTTCTCCACAATGTGAAAAGTCACGGGACCGAGAGAGGGTTGGAAGAAAGTAGCAGGCCGGATGCAAACTCGGTAAGCTAAGTACCAAGGTTCCACAATTACTAATTACTAAACAATGACGAGGTACGCGAGACCGGGGTCTTCCGGAGTGAAGAAAAAAAAAGTCTAATATGCGGGTTCGTGACCTTAAAGCGAGCTTAACACGGTCTTCGCGTTTTACTTAACCGACATATTACCCTGGGGCGAGCTTCGTATTAACGAATCTCATTTAGTTTTTTTTTCCTTTTAAGCTTTCTTTTCACTCTCTTCGACACCCTCCGAGGGTATCTTTCAAACTAATTTGATTAACCCACTAGAGTCTTACATTGTGTATATTCAAATCACCTCGCAATTTATCGCCCTGGATGTGAGGCGATTTTAAGGATTTTGTATTTTATACCGAGGGTGAGAAAGATATTAATAATAGAAGCGAAAAAACTTTAGATACTGGAATGATTACTACCGGAATATCATTAAAAATTAATCTATTAGATTATAAATAACGTTTTATTGACCTCTTCGTAAGGGCGAAAGTTTTTGCTTTGACGAAACAATTTCCTATAGCGTTTAGTTTTTCGCTTCTGCTTTTTTACGATCCACATGGTACAATATGTTTTAAGCGTCAGCACATAAAAATATTTGCATTACCTGTCGTATGCCATAAACCTCACGCACGTAATTGCAGTTTCGTCCCATTCCAAGAATAGCAAAGCTTTGCGAAAAATAAATGCTTTTCCCAGCTTTTGAAAAATATTTTACAATCAAAAATTTTAGAACCGAATGTCTTTTATTGACGATTCAGAGCTGCACCAAGGGAAAATAAAGAGATATCTTCAATCGGAGAGATTGTCCAATTGAAGGAAAACTTTAAGCCTTAGTACTATAAAACTTACATGGAAACTTTCACTGCTTTTTTATTTATTTAATAATAAATACTTATACTATTCTCTACAATATTATATTTTCATTTTTATTTCCGATTACTTCAAAGTTTTTCAATTTGAATGTATTCGTTTTTTATAAATATTAGAAAAGAATCATGTGCGCACAGGTCAGCTGATTCAATGTCGATTTCTTATACTTTATACATTATTAAATTTCATATATTATTAAATTATTGGTAAAGATGTGATTGGCACATTAGACGCTCAAGTTTGCCTTCGATTGGAGAATTGTCCATATAAATATATCATCTAGATTCTAGAGCAGTATAAATTCGCACACTTCAGATGAAGTAACTCTAAACTAGGAGGAAACTTAACTTAACGCTAACAAAAACAGAAATTAGGAGCATCTCCGTTAAAAAGAATTCGCTTCAAGAAGTTAAGAAACGGGTCAGACAGAAGCCAGTTTAACTTTACTCATACGTCCTTTTTCACCCCACGTGCGTATCCACTAATACTTCCCTATTAGTGTGTTCTTTGAACATTTGAAGAAGACACCAATTCCCATTGCGAGCTTTCCGCAGTATGAACTTTCAGGTGAGAAACAAAAAGCAAAAATGAAAATAAATAAGCAAATAAATATAGTCGGCGTCTTCGCGACGTTTCAGTTTCCCTTATTTTTCACAAAGTGCAGCGAGAAAGTTTGTGCTTTCGCGGAAGATTGGATAAGATATGTGTGTATGTGTGAGAGGGACTTTGCATGTGTGACTCATGGGTATACAATCTTCAAGGGAGGAAAACTTTGGATTGTGTGTGCAGACTGAGCTGAGAGTTTCAAGTACTCTCCTAGTAACGTAACTGTCTACGACGACGCACGTCAACCAAAAGGCAAATATCTATAAGGTACTTGATATATTACTTGCGCCTTGGTAACACAACCTGTGTTAAGGGCGTTGAATCCAAGTTCTTACTTCAAAATTCGATTTTTTCACTTTACTTAATAAATTTCATAATTAGATATCTTTTCGCTTTGTGGGATTACTCATTTTTCAAATATAAGTATATGTACAGAGAGAAAAAACTTGCAATGGACTTTTCAAAAACGGGAGATTTCATTCTGGGTGAATTGTTTATTTGAAAAGAAACTTCAATTACTCGTTTTGTATTTGAATTCTGCATAATGTATTATATGTTGAAAAAGCTTTTTAGTTTAAAGAGAATTTTTCATTTTCGAGGATTGTACAGTGTGCTCCATCACTCAGCATATAAAACTTTTATGCAATATTCAGACCATCGAATTGTTGCTCTTCTCAAAATTGTGCTTCATAAAAACTAAAATCCAAAGCCCCGAACCAAAAAGAATTAGATGCCGTTTCATATCATTATTTAAAACAAACAGAGAAGAAGCGTATTTCTCGATCCAAAAATCACAAGAGAAAATATTATTTTGCGAATGAGAAAATTCTAGAAAAAGTATCTGGGGTATTTAGTTAGAAACTTAAAAACAATACCATTATGTTATTCTTTTAAAAACAACAAATTTGTTCATGCGAACATTTCGGAACTTTTAAATTATAGTTTAGTCATTTGTATTATAGTTTTTTTTAAGTGAAAATTATTTCAATTTCTGATAAAAGCACGCCGAAAGAGTAATCATTGAGAAAGCTTCGAAAGCATAAACTGAGGAGACGTGAGAAGTTGGTAAGACAGGTAAAATGCTGAGGAAGTTGAAAGTGATGCAGGCGTGCGGGTAAAAGTCGGGAGGTTCTAAATATCCGAAAGCAAAATACGAAAACCGGTAATACGTCCGATATATCCTCTGCATCGTTGTTCACTAGCAGGGCTGGAAACGTAACGAGGTCATCCATTGTTCATTTTCAAGTTACGACTCATACCCTGGGGTGCTACACTACCCGCGAAACACGACTTCCCTTATGCCACAATACCTCTTTACCCCCATAAGTGCTTAATTCTCCAACAAGTTACTCTGAGGTTGAGCACTTTCGTAGTAGTGCTACCAAGGAAGACGCAAGGTTTCAGCAAATTTATAGGTGCTAATTTCTCAGGAATTGAGAATGGATTTCCTTTCGACGTGGAATTAAATCTAATCAAAGTTGTGAAATAAGAAAGTAAATCCAAGTTTAAGTAGTCGAACACTAAAAAAAAGTGTTTTAGTACAAAAAAAAGCGGTACGAAACGAATTTTTTCATTTCAAAAAGTATTCAATTTTGATCCGATTTGCAATTTTTAAAAGATTAATGTTATGTTAGATTTAGAAGAGTCCTGGGGAAGACTGGAAATTTCTGAAAAATAAAATTCCCAACATTATAAAATCGCCGAAAGTATAAAATTACCGACACTAGAAAATATAGGGTTTAGACTTTTTTAACAAAAAAAGTGGGTTTCGTATCAACTGTTGTCCCTTTAAATTTTTAAAGAATTTCTCAACTTTATTTATACTTTGCCAGTTGCTTGACAGGGTCTAAAAGTCTTCTATAAAATATTGATCGTTATCGGGAATTTTTAAAATACCTTATTAGAAGTACAGGGAAGGCAATTTTGTAAGAAAGGGGAAGCGTTACTCTCTGAAATCACTTTTTTAAAAAATAGAGATATCAAGGATTAATTTTGGCCTTTGTGAAACGAAAGAATTTTCCTAAATTATCGCTTCTAGGAATTTTTAACTCTGTTTCTAAAAAGTTGAATAGCTTCAGACTTCTGAACAAATAACTAAGAGCATGTTGCGAAGTTTCGAAGCATGATTGACCTCGGAAACAATGGCGAAACTTGGAGATAGATTCTCGCTACAGGGATTCGTCCATAAATTACAGCAGCGTTAATTATAATGAAGTTTATAGGGCGGAGGGTGCTTAGATTGACTTGACGCATCCGCCGGAGAAATGTCGAAATGCGAGGATAATGGGGCACGAGGGGAAAAGAGAACAGGCTATGAGAACCAAACAGGAAGAAGGAAGGTACACGATTAATTAACCAAATTGCATAGTTGCATGGAAACAAGTCCTTCCTAGAACTTGAATCATCAAAACCTTGGCCCTAGTTTGATCTACAAGTATTACCTAGAATCTCGCAGAAATACTGGGAATAGATTTTTCCCAATCAAACTTTCAAGGGAGTGTCAAGGAGATCTCGTAATTTAAAAGTTTAAATAGGGCGCACATGAAAATTAAATTTGAAAAAAGTGGACTAAAGGAAGACTCTGGCAAGTGGATCATGCTGAAGGCAATGATTAAGGGTCAATTGCAATTTATACTTTAAAAGAAAAAAAATGATACTGACGTTCGAAGAGTTGGCGATGATGTTTGTGGGACTACTGACCGCGTTGTTGTGGGTCTGATCGGTCTTGAGCTCGTGATGGTTGCTGAATTGAACATACACAGCTCTGCCTCTCAACTGAGCAACACTGGATCCGTAGAACGACACCATTGTAATTGCGGCACTTTCATCTGCCATTTCCAATAAGGCCTGGAACAAAAAGAAGAAATAATTAGTCAATACTCTTTATACGCTCTAAATAGATAAAATATTAATTTTCAATAAAATGATTGAATTTTCAGCCTAAAAAAGATGTATATTTAACAAAAGAGTTAAATTTTCTTTTATTGCTTTTACTAAACAAGTTACTTGTTTTTAGAAGCAGGTTTTAAAGCCTCTTGTAGAAACGTGATTCGATCTTTAATCTGCAGAGGCAATCAGTTTTTGCAAAGTACACCGAAGAGATAGCGGATAAGGGAAACGATAGAAGCTTAATCTTGCAATTTCCCGCAGTGTTTACACGTATTTACATCCCAGGTACTGGATCCCGAAGACTTCTTTCCTAGTCAGTCTATTTCTATCTTCATTACGCCATCCCTACACTCTAACACTCGTTCACCTCTCTCTGTCAGGCATAGCTTCGCCATTCCTTAATTAATCTGCATAATTTCCTACTTTCCCGCCGGTCGAGTTTGCTCTCAGTTTCCCAACCGTTACATCGACCAGATGAAGTCGTCTCTGATGGACTAGCTAAATTTCGAAATAAAGCGACATACCCTTTTCCTAAATTTATAAACATATAGAACAAAATGAACTTCTGAGTGTGGACTATTTTTATTTCAACAAGATATAAACTTGAACCAATAAACTATTTTAAATTGGAAGCATTTAAATATTAAATAAACAAAATTTTAATTAAAGTGCTAACATTTTTTCAAGTAAGTATTATTTTGAATTTGAGACTCCCTTGATACAGGGAGAGAATTACCAACAAGTGAATTATGTTTTTACGATATAGTACTGCCAGCACCATTCCTGAAGTGTTTTTTCACACTTTAGGGCTTCTGTTGACACTGAATATGAAGTGTTGGTTTGAGTGAGAAAACCAGGTTAACATGTACCAACAAGGTGCGTAAAACAGTTTCGATGAGCACTTCACATTTTGTAAGCGGTTTTAATTTTACACTTCAAAAAATTACATTGTTATTTGAAAATTGAAAATAGAATATTCCTGACTTTTCTGAAAGTGAATTTTGCCATCGATCTTGTTCAAATCAGGTCAAATTAATTTTGTTAATTGACAGAAAGAAAATTCCTTTCTTCCCTTTGCGGTGAAAGTGGTTTCCCTCGAGAGGTACAGGAAATCCGAGTTTGATTCCCAGCTGTGCCACAAAATGTCTTCTCGCAATTAATTAATTCCATCTAGCCTAATTCTCTCGAGCCAGAATAAAAGCTGCAGGGATGAAATTGATCGAAAAAAAACCTATCCAGACTCGAAATTACTTTCCTTTGAATTCGCAAATGAAAAATTTATATCCTTTCAGCCATCGGATTTTCACAATAAGGATCACTGTGTTATTAATTCGTGTAATAATTTTTTCTCTCAATTAAATATTTTCTATCTTATGACTGCATATTCTCTACATTTTTTACCTGTAATAAAAAGAGAACTGGAAAAAAGAGACTCTGGAAGTTAAAATTTTGAATGAACATGGTAAAATATGAAAAATAATTTGCAATTGTAAAATATGCACTGGGAAGGAATCTCTCACATAAAAAACTGGCAGGGCGTGCCAAGCTTTTATTGCTTTTGGAAAAACAGACCTGCAAGTAAAAGACAATCGTATAATCGTGTATCTGTGGTCTATGAGCTTTAAGTGGTACGACAATGATAAACACTAGGAAATGACCACTCCTCCTCTCCAACGCTTCAACCCCCTGTCCTATTTCAAGTTGCCAGTCGTGCAACCAACGTCAGCGAGCATTTGAGCAACTTCCGCTGAAAACACATGTGTTTCACAAATACACTACAAACGTATTTGTTTGTATTCTCAACCACACGCGACACGCTTCGAGTCCCTCGACTCCTCGTTCACGCGCTGAAATTTATTTGGAAATAGTTTCACGGTTAAATACAAGGTCGTCTGGCAATTCCACTACACAGAAATCGATTCCCAGAAATTGATGACTGAATACTAATTCGAAAATGGTTTTAAAGGGTGCCGATTCAGGGTCCTATTACAAATTTCGGATAATTTCCCGGTTTTCCAGGTTTTTACAGCTCAGTTTTTAACCTTCCAAGTTAAATTGAAAGATTTTTAAAAAACATGAGAATGTCATATGAAAAGATTTTAAGTATCTTTCATTTAGCTCAGAATGTAAATTTGACACTGAAGGGACTGATTAAGGTGAAGAAATGAAGGACTGATGAGGGATAAACATTTTAAAGAAATTATATATTATAATTTTAAATATTCCCTGAATGTCCTCGAAAGAACTGTGATTGCTAGCAGTCGGTAGTCAATTTGTAACCAGTGACGTAAGCAAGGAAAGTAATGATGACGAGAAAAGCGGGACCAAGGAAAAGATAGAATTTTTACATTCCCTGGAGCACCGGGCGAGTCGTAATGGAATATCTGAAAGTTGCGTCGAGTAAACATAAGCTCGAGTAGACGAGCAAAGGAATAGCATGAACGTGATTGAACAAGGGAGAAAAAGAGTGAAATGAGTGAGTCAGAAAGAGGACTCGAGCAAACTTATACGCTCGAGAATTTCATTTTAATTACACCAAGTTGATGCAGTCAAGGAAGAAACTTCAAACTCAAGTACGATTTATTATTCAAAATATGTGTTATAAAAAAGTCTCTTGCTTCCCTGAAAACATTTTCAAAATAAAATCTGTTTCGGCTTCAATTCCGAATTATCTGTAACTTGAAAAGAGACTAAATTCGAAGAATAGATTAGAATAAATTTGAAGTAAGTTTGCAGGATTTCAAAAGAATTCAAATATTTCAAGTGATTTTAGTCTGAATTCATACGAAATAAAAGAGATTTAATATCGATATTTATATTATAATTATATTACAAAACTGGTCATTTAAAAAATGAAATTTTAATTTTTCACAAAGTGAAATATCATAGTAATGAAATTAAATTTCTTGAATAGAAAATCCGCAAAATATTAAAATGTAAATCTACGAGACAGTTCGAAAAATCTGAGCGGACGTACAAAGGAGGAAATTTATAAAGCTCGGAGAGTAGCGAGGGAGTCGTTGCTCCATTTCCCGTCGAGAAAAGCGATTCATTTCAATTGCTGGCTCCTTATACAAGGAGGAAATGCTGCATTTGCATGGTGCGATTTTTTGCTCGAATCAATATTACTTAAATCGGGTAGGTGTTTTTTATCGATTGCAGTTGTGTTGCGGGTTAGTCTCCCTCGAAAATGGGGAAGAAAGTAAAAAAGAAAATAAGAAAAGTAACGCGCGACTCAAGAGAAATGAACGACGCAGATGCTCGCGGGTCTCTCTAAAGTTGTATAAAGCTTAGTCGTTTATTACTTGATGGGAAACCCATACAAAAGAGAGCTCGATCTTGAAAAATAGTTATCCGTTCCACCTATTCGAATATCGTCGCATTTATGAATACGATATTATGTTTTCTTCTTAGAAAAAGCTTATCTACTTCTAATTTAGATAATTAATTTAGATTCATGTAATTATCTGAGAATTCTTTTTGAAATTATATTTAATACGACATTACGAAGAAAAAGACCTTTATGCTTCCCTTACATCACCTGCTACCTTCTCTTGTAACTGCATCATTTTTTCCTTTGAGCACTTCTTCATTTATATCTTTCCTTTAATTAGACTACATTTGAAAGAATTTCTCAGTATTTTTCTCCACTGCTATTTCATCTAGTTCTGTCCTTTCATCTTTGACCAACTCAACTCGCTTTTTTCAGAAACACATTCTTCAATTCCATTTTTACCTTCACCGGTAAATTAATTTCCCAGGATTTAATTTTCAATTCTTAGCTTTTCATTATTATTTCTTGAAGGTATTTTCGGTATTCAATAATCATTGATGGATTCAGAATTTGAAAGTGACACAATTTCGGCTAGGTTGGTGTTAGGAGACGAGAGTCATTAAGTTTCCAAATCGATCGAAACTTAATTGTCATGCAGGTGGATTGTTCTCCATGAATCTATTCCACTTGATCCTCAGGTGGATTGTCGAATCGTGAATAATGTCGCCAATGGACGAAACATTGTTAGCGTTCTCCCTTCATAATGACGCATATACTGTTCCTTAAATTACGTTTGCTGTCCACCCTCACGTGAGTACAAATTGCTAGGCGAGAATACAAACGCATTTCACCAAAACGTCCTAGAATTCCCTGAGAACCCAAAGGAACAAAAACTCAATAAAGTTCAGGGACAAAACTGATTTTAGATGAAAAACTGACTTTTGATGAAAAACTGAATTTAGATGCAAAGGTTGGAATAAATTCCACTAATATCTTCAGAAATTTCCACTGATCCACAACAGAACCTTATTTTCATGGACAAAATCCGTTTGCACAAATAAGAGGGATCAAACAAAAATTGCCCACCCATAAAATCGATTCAGTGACAAACACTTTCTGTGCTCTGCAAAACGACAAAGCAGAGAATCAGGAATGCTCGACTTTGCTTTCAGAGGCTTAAACGTCAGCAGGAATTTTTAATATCCGTCGAGAGCGTCCATCCTGTGAGCCCTTGACCACAACTTCGGCCGGGATAAGACCAATCAAGTGGGACTTGAAATTAAAATTTTCGTTGCGCCAATTCATTCTCTGAATCTTAGACGCTCATTTCCTTAGGGACTAAGATAAATTCAAGCCTTTTTTTACATGTAGTGTGGATGGAATTTACAAAAAGTTTGTATTTCAAAATTTAAAACCCCCACTCTGGGGTTCAATTATGTAACTTTTCGCTTTTCGTTTTTCGTCTTTTTCAAATGTATGCCATTTCTTGAGTTCTGTCACTTTTGACGTTTTAAACGTTACAAAATTATAATTTTACCCGCATTTAATTTTATATTTTAATAAATAAATGCATCAAAAAATTAAAATTTAGGATATAATCCGCGAGGTTATTATAACAGACTCTACGTGGATGCATTTGTAAATATTTGTATTTATTATATTTCGATGATAATAAATTGAATTTTTGTAGAAAAATCTGTTTAAATATGTATTACTAATACCATATGTTTCGCTTATTCGCAAATTATATTAATTGATAGTTAACATTTGCAAATTTTATAAAATACATAACGCAAAATTTTAATTATTTATTTAAATAATATTCAACTTAATTTAATTTCTAGAAGTTGTTTGAACGAACTCATTTCGTCGCTCACTTTCTTCAAATAATGCAAAAGCATTTTATCAGATTTTTCTACAAAAATTCAATTTATTATCATCGAAATATACTTAAATACAAATATTTACAAATGCATAAAGTCTGTTATACTAACCTCGTGGATTATATCCTAAATTTTAATTTTTTGATGCAATTATTTCACTCATATCAAAACTTTACGCATAAAAAGCCCTGCGGGATCCCGATTTATTAACAAATAAAATTAAGTGCGGGTAAAATTATAATTTTGTGACGTTTAAAACGTCAAAAGTGACAGAATTCAGGAAATGGAACCCCTGATTCGAACTCTTCTCCTATTCAAAAGTCGTTAAGCAAAGAAAATTTCGATAAATAATTTTTCCGTGTAACAATTCTGATCAGTGTGTATGTTTAGAATTAATATCTAGATATTTAGAATGAACATATTTGTAATTCAATTTGTACTGTGTAAATATAAAGTTTGGAATATCCATTTTTCACCGTATTTGTTTACGTGAAAAGACGAGAATTCAATCCAATAATGTCTTTATATCCCCGGATGACGAGAAAATAGTTGTACGTTTTTATTCGCATGTATAGGGTGTGGAAAGGGAAAGAGAGGTAATCCAGATCGGGATTCGTTGGGGATTACAGACCCGGGAATGCCTTAAGGGAAAAAGAAACCGATGCACGCGACTGGTCTGTGTTCCCGTTTCCCCTCTCTTCTCTTTTCCTCGTCCTATATTTTTCTTCTTTACCTTCTGTCTCATGTTCTCTCGTTTAGAGGCGCTGTATCGGTATCTGTAAAATAATAATCATCCCTGGCCCTCTAGCAAGATATACGACCCTATAAATGTACCGAGTATCCTTATAATGGGGTTGCTCCTACGATCCGCGAGCTTGCCATAGCCGTCCAAATTTCAAAGGCCTCGTCATCTCTCCCTTGGGTCATGTTCTCGTTTTCTTATGTCTTCTTCTTCAGGACGAGTAATCCCTCTACACGGTCATCGCGCAGGATTTAATTCTCAATTACTTCGCTTTCTCAGCTTCCCTCTTGACCCGAACCTTTGATCCAAATAAAAAATTCAAGAAACCAAAAGATAGTCATTTATTACGAAAGAAATGAAATCTATTAGAGAAATTAAAGTACGAGCTTCTTTTACGAGTTTAAATTCCTGTAGGAACGGAATTTAGTAATCATTTAGGGAATAAAAATAAAAGATTGACGATGTTTTAGAAACTTGAAATTTCGAAATTCCAGGCTTTGAGTTCAAGCTTCGAACACAGGTTAAAACAATATTGGTAGTAAAGAAAAGTTAATGACAATAAAATCGATCCCGTTTTATAATCTAAAAGTTACACTCGAAGCGAGCTCTTTTCCCGGAGTTGAGCATAATATCGCCTGATTATAGGGCGATTTAAAAAACAAGTCGTTTGATCGTGAACGCCCACGATTGGGAAAACGAGCAGACGCGCGGTTGCACCTGCCGCCCTCCTAAGTGCATTCTTTACTTAGCCAGGGAAACGAACGGACCTATAAGCCGTAAACAATGGTTACGCGGTATAAAACGACGTCGAATTATCAAGATATATTCCCAGCTTTAGCTTCGTTTGGACGTGCGTGAGCGTTAAAAAAGGCGTAAAGCGCTGCCTGTATAATATCGCGAGCGGTCCCTTTTATTTGTGCCACCGCTGTATGAAACATAACTTCTTTTACGTGTTTACTAGATATTACGCTCGATCCACTACCGTCGCTAAAATTTTAATACTCTGGCTTCAATTGATTTCACTACTATGCAAATTACCACAAAAAACGATAAACTCTTCTTTTTATGGCAGGAAAGTTCATCAATTTTCAGTATTCGATTTGGGATTTATTGCGCTCAATTATATCAAGTAATTTCCCGTGTTCGTAAATGTTCATAAAAAGAACATTTCAAGAAGCACACAATTCACAAGTTTAATTTAGAAAGCCTATCTACTAAATTTGGAATTTTGTAAAATAAAGCAAGTAATACTTTAGAGAGCAGAAAAAGATTTTCAAGCCCTTGTTTATCTAAAAAAACTTAAGAAATTTACAGTTTTAGAATAATATTTAAAATAAACAATTAATTAGTCACTTAATTCAAATAATAGTGTACACAACTATAAATGTGATATTTTTTTTAGAAAAAAAAAAAAAACACAATTAAATATCAATACGACTGTAAACGTAGTTAAATTCGAAAACAATCTAATAACTATTATTTTTTATAAAGCAAAACACGCATGTTGTAATTATTTAATTTATAATATATAAAATGCAAGGAAACATTTTTTAAAAATATATATTATTTTTGAAAATTGGTTAATTTTTAAAAATTCATATCATGTTACTGTTATTCCTATAAAACTCAAATTTTTTAAAATAAAATTTTAATTATGACGGATAGAAAAGAAGAAATAAAATATTATAAATTATAATATTTAAAGAAAGTAAATGCGCACGCGGAGCGCGCGTTCGTCCTTGTATAGGTGAATTATAAACAATTTTAGAAGTTTAAATTAAAGCTTTACAATAATTACTCTGAAATCAAATATACCTCTGTGTAATAAGATCCATTTACATAGTATATTAATTTTAATTGATATGTTTCAATGATTTTACTCGATTATCAACTGCTAAATTTATGCATATAGTGATAAAAATATTCTACCAACATAATTTTGTTTTTTGCTTGAAAAAAATTGTTCTGGGGTGAAAAAAACTGTATAATATGCAAAAATGCCAAAAAAAATTATTTTTTGTCCAAATCAAACCGTTTACTCAGTGAATGTACCTCCTCAAATAAATTGATGACCAGAATGTTATTAAGATGAACCCCACAACCCGATCAATTATAAAGTTTTTAAAGAAATAAAAAAAATCTGGTAAAAAATGGATGGTTTGTAGTGAAAGGAATTATAAGACGATAATTTGAAACGAGTAGAGAATTGAGATTTCCGAAGAGGATGCCTTTAGTAAAATCGTTTGTGGAAGCGTAGACAGCGGTTTTCGCTTCCAGTGCACCCTGGGGTAGGTATTAATGATATAATATTTCTTTGATTTACCGGCACACCAACCACGTTTCCGTTAACAACCCCCGTCACGATCCGCCTTCTCCGTTTGCTTCACCACCTCCACCACCCCCAGCCCCTTCTTACTGCCAAGATCCAGCCTTCCTTTAAGCAAGCGGAACGAGTTCAAACGTAGTTTCAGACGAAGAAACCCAGTTCGCATCCCTTATATAGCCGGGATAAATTACATTCATATTCCGCCCACCCCCTATTCTACCGGAGGAAGGCTCGCCACTCATACCGCCCGGAGTCTTCGTCGGAGCTCGCTTATTTAAATCAGAAATAACTCTCGGTTGACTCGAGGAAACTACCGCCTCGTCGAGACTTACTTAACGTTTAAGCAGCCTCCGGCACAACGTCTATGCGCCTCAAAATTTTCGCAAAATTCTCTGTACACAAACTTCACCCCAAAGACGAATTCTATTCAGGATATGGCGATTTTAATTGGAGAAAAAAAATTCCCGGTTAACAAATATTTATCACTGTCATTACAAAAATAGTTTCTGATGGACAATAGTTAATAAAGGGGATTTAAATTTTGGAACTATTCAAGCACCAATGTTACAAATCAAGGTCAAAAATTTTTTGATACAGTCTATTTCTGCAAAATATTTACCAAAGAAATTTTTTGGAAACGTAAAATATAAAAAATACCCATATCAAAATGAATTGAATACATTTTTGAGAAGTCAATAGCTTTAGAAAAAAAAAGAATATTACACATGTCGTTAATAAAAAACCCTTTGATAGAGTTAAATCCAGAGAGTTTTTTTCGGAATTTTTAAAGGTAACAGAGATATGCCCGATTCGTACTCTTTTTATCAAATCCATCGGCGATTGAATCAGGTTTAATCGAATTGAATCTGAATCGGATTTTCCATCCGCGCAAATGAAGCTTCTCAATGTCGTTTATATTATTTTTTTTTTGTTTTTGCATTTTGGGAGGGAAATTGTTGGGTCCAATGATTGTGTGACCCTTGGTAAATGAAAAATGAAAAAAGGAAGGAGGAATCCCGTCACTGCCAAACGTATATAGATATTTAGAAGTGGAATCGCTGAAAGATAATCCGCTTTCAACGCGAAGCTTTTATTAATCACTCGCATTTGTTTTAGGAGCCGGTACCAAAAATAATCCAAAATACATTTCAGAATAAAAGAAAAAATTCGCTTTTTTTATGGATTAATTTCTATTGATTCTCCAATAATTTAGTCATTCGTGATTTTCAAAACAATTATAAAAACAACAACTCAAGTAGACTTTTGAATTTAGAATTTTTAATTTTGAATTTAGAACTGTACAATTTTAAATTAGAACTGTAAGGCATTTTTTGATTTCCTTCTTCCCTGGCTGCCTTTGAGGGATGAAAAGTCCACGAAAAGTTGAGAATCCCTGTGGCGCTTAGGCTGCCCGGTTTTTTTTCAATGTTCACGCAACTTTTCCGGAAAGAGGGATAAAACGACAAGGAAGGAAGGAAGGAGACCTGTGTTACTAAAGAGGAGAGAAGAAGAGGTCAACGTGGAAGCAAAAGGTCGCCTGTCTGAGAATTTTGCTATAGTTTTTCTACGGCTTCGATCTGTATCAGCTACGCTTACGAGTGTTTCGACCTTGTTCAAAGCACCGAGTTTCCACATTCAGTCATACCTCTAAGTCCTCCTCTCCTAAAAAAAACTTTCCTAAAAACTTCTTCGTTCCAAGTTTTTTTATATCTTTCACTCTGTGAGTGGCCTGAGTTCCGTACTCCTGGCACTTTATGACTGAATTTAATGTCTTCGAAATGCCATCAAGTAAAAGTAGAAGAATTATGTCTAACACGGCCACTCCGATAAAATGGCCAATCTTTAATGAATCATTAAGAAAATCATAAATCCTTAACCAATTAAATATCGTTAGTCAATGATTTGTCAAAAATAATTATTTAGAAGGCGAAGAAGAACAAAGAATATCAAAATTAAAAAGTGTTGGTGAAAGTAGTTAGATTGATTAAAATATTAAATCAAATTAAGAGTTGGAAATTAAAATTGAAAATTGTAGAAGGAATTTTTTTTGAAGAGTGTAAGAGGAGCTTAACCCTTTGCGTCGGATTCAGCGATGATGAAAACCTCCAGAAAACGAATTTAAAGAATTATTGAATGTAAAGAAAAATATATGACTGAAAGGGTTAAAGTGTGTAGTGTAACTACAGGGGATAAACAGTACCAGAAACCGCATTACCTAACGAGGGAGGCAACTGGAAATCACACTCGGAAACTTAAAGGGGGTTGTTAGGAGGTTGAGGTTAGCCGGTGAAGAGGTTAGCGGGTATAATCCAATATACGAAGAGGCTTAATCGATCTCTGTTATCCGGAGACTCTAGACGATATTGCGAAATCCATCTATCTTACACGTTCCGACGTATTTAGAGGACAATCTTACCTAACTCGCTAAGTAAATCAGAATAGTATTATACTGACAAAGAAAACAGTTAAAGAAAATTATATTATTACAATTCCATCGTGTTCAGAATAAGGGGTTTATAACTCTTGAAATTTATCATTCAACATAATAAAAAGTAATATTGAAGACGAAATTAACATCAGCTTTTGCTTAATAATTAATAACTTAATGTCTGATGTCGTTTTCAAATTCAATAATCTCATGCTATGTTAATTTTATCAGAAATCTTGTGGAACCACTCATGGTAGAAATAAAATTAGACCACTTGTAGAATTCGGGCTGCAATCCTAATGCGACTACTTTCAGCTAATCGAGAACGTTAACCCGGAGATGAAAGAAATAGAAATCCAAGGATCCAATTTCGAAGAGGGTTGATGCTTCGAAGGAGGTGAAAAGGCGGTCGATTCGAGGCACTAACACGAATTTATTGGCGACAGTGACGTAGATCCATTCGTACAACGACAACCACCAACTAACCCCTCCCAGTTTACTGCAGTATTCCGGATTTCAATTGAATTTCGACTTGTACCCCGGGGATAAAGAAAACGAGGGTGACCAACATAAATTTAAAATGCCACCACAATTTTTACATGCTATTTCTTCTTATTCTTTAAAATCAGAATTTAAACGCTTTTGAATTTTATCTTGGAAATGTGAGTTTTTTTAAATTCGAGTTATTTAAATTTTAAATTATTTAAAAGGAACGAAGTTGATTGGAGCTAAATTATTTAAATTATAACAAGCGCCGGGTTTCTCGCTAATACGATCCTGTCAGAAATGCATCACCGAACACCAGCTTTTCTAACCGCCACGGTATTCGAATGCATTCCACCGCATGATTTTCGCTTTTATAACTAAGAATGGAAAATTTTCTCCCCCCATCATCACCCCCTTTTCCAAATCTCTCATACTCATACGAGTTCGAGGCAGCATGTTTCTCTTTTGGTAAGTTCATGCCGTATAAAGAATCGGTTGACGAGTGTTCCGGCTCCCCCATGCATATGGATGCACTGGGTTTCAAAACCAACCCTTCAGTCACTCTAGTTCACCTCTTTCATTTTTTCCTCATTTCTCTCTCATCTCATTCTCGTTTTTGCCTTCGAACCAAACAAAAAATAATCGAGAGAGAGAGGGGTACGAACCGAATATAATACAACCATAGGAAAGTGTTCGAGTGTGAATATGTATATGCATCCGTAGCACGAAGGTTTTTCACGATGGTGACGGCAATGGGGCGAGAGTGCTGTTTCCATGGAGGTCGATAAGAGACTGCAAATTCACTCTTTGATTTATAGTCTTTGCTGCCCTCTTCCCTCATTTTTCGTTCCATCAGTGAGTTCGTTGCCCCATTGAAAGAGAATCGAATCATAAGATTTGCTTTGCTTCAGCATAATTAATTTCCATAACCAGATTTTTCATATTTAGTATTTTCGAAGATTTAATTGCCGAAAAACGTACTGAATAGAATTTGAAGGTTGTCAAAGTCATATAAGTTTATGGTTTGAATCGAGATTTTCTGTAGGAAATAAAAGACAACACGAAAATGACTGAAGAGTTAAAAAACGAAATAAAGTCGCAGAGTATGCTAAAAAATAAAAGACTAAATCCGTCGAAGTTTGCGGGGTTACCATCTCCGACTCATCCCAGTCCTTTCCATATATATGTATATATGTCCTTTCCATATATCTTGTATATCTTTGCGAAGCTGCAGATAAGCAAGGAGCGAACAGAGGCACAAAGCTATGGAAAAAGAGAGAACGCAAGGGGCTGCAAATGTAAAGGACTTAGTGGAGAGAGTATGGAAAATGTGGTCGAAGCGGATTTTCGTTTCTGCTCTCAGAGATGAAAAATTCATTTATCGATAACGAGACACTGCTGAACATGGCGAATTGGAAAATCTTTAAAATAACACGGCTTATCTATCATATTTTCATTCCCATATTCCGTTTTTATACAATTAATTTCGTTTCCTACATTGTAAAAATTAAGTCAATTGAAATAATACGAACAAAGGCAATAGGAACAAAGGAAAAAGATAAAAATAATTAGAATAAAAATACCATGCATAAAGATTTATAAAATAACTAAATGAGTCATTTTCTGCCTTTAAAATAAAATCTAAGGCCGTAATGAAATAAAAATTATAATTTCTAGATTTGTTATTCAGACATTTTTTATTCCCTTTGAGTTTTTATTTTATCCCGGCCTACCATGATAAAAACTCGCTTTCTGTGTACGTGTCATGTGTAATCCTTTAAGAGTTTACGACGTGTCACGCAGCCCTGGACATATGTCGGCAGTGGAGTTCTAGTTTTCGCTTCGTTTACGCCGCCTCGCGAGTTGCATTTATGTTCTGTCATGAAAGCAATATCCACAAGAGAAACAGAAAAAACTTCCCACTAGTAATGTTTCTCTTTTGTTTTACGAAAGGAAACGACTTTCTGAGAAACAAACAAGAAAAATGATTCTAGACCTCAACTGGGGTAAAAAAAATTATTAAATATTAAGATCACTGTCTAATTATGCAAAAAACATATTTTTAAATTAACATTTCTAAAACCATGCTGATACCTATGCTCAGTAAAAGTATAAAATTTAAGGTACTAATATACAGTAGTACAAGTCATTTTAAGTCAGCCAAACGTGGTAAAAGGCACTTCTAAGCAGTGGTAAGTAGTATAACTCATTTTATGTCAGCCATAATTATTATTTAGTGCTATTAGTCGCTTTAGGCCAGTTATAAGTAGTTTCAAATAAT
>CAJFCP010000128.1:2043024-2053031 GCA_904066005.1 Synergus itoensis | reverse complement strand
GGTCAACAAATGGAACCCTTCTGAATAATAAAATTTCAAGTCCCGTACTTTTTCATTTCTTTAATTTCGTTTATTATAAACGCTGCAAACTTTAGTGTCATAGCCGAGATTACGTTAATTTAAAATAACAATTTGAAGAAGAAAATATTTTTCAAAAGTTAAAAGAACTTGAAAAATTGAAATATCAGTTTCTCAACGTCGAATTTAAACTATCAAGATTCTTAAAAATGGAAGAGATGATTTAGTTGGAAAGAATAAAAAACTTGAATATATAAAAAGTCAGGTTAATTTAAAATATTTGCGAGCGTTTTGAATGTTGAAAGAAAAACATTGAATTAAGAAGTTTTCAAGAAGCTTTTCTTCCCTTTCTGGCAAAAATTTTCCCCCAAGGGAAAAAGGTCGATGGGTGTAATATATTTTCCCTTAATTTGCAGTAAACCGGACACTAAAATTTTTACAGTGTGAAAAGCGCAAATGGCAGAAAATGTAGAATAGAAACTGAACCAAAGTTTGACCTACATGTTTGCTTTTTACGATTCTCCCTTCGTTCCATTTTTCCACCCCTCCTTCAATCTCATACGCTTTTCTTTCTATTTTACTCTTCCTCGCGTTCAGATAAGAAGCGAAGTGCCCGCAGGTTATGCCTCAGGGCTACGTGCCAATTACCCACGTACTTCGTACTTGGACGATATTTATGTTCACGCGTGACGTGTACTTTGAGTATATCGTGCATGAGGTCTACGATGAGGATCGGGTACTAGAGAGGGAGAAAAGTAGAGGCTGAAGTAAGTGGGGACACTTACCCCCGGAAAAGAATGTCGATAAGAGTCGCACCGATAAGATCGATGATGTTTGTGAAACCTTGTTATCTAGCACCTGCTTGTCTCGATGCTATAAAATGTTTATAAATTGGAATGTAATTTAGATACAACATGTTGTCGTACTTTATGTATTCTACTCAAGTGAAAGAAATATAGATCAAAATAGTTTTTAGATTTTCAAAATAAATCATTTGAAACTAGCTGTCAAGTTGTATCAACTTTTGTGCTCATTCAATGAGCACTTTGCTTCCTGTAAGCAAATATGATTTGCTTCCTTATAGAGGAAGCATTAAGTATTCTTTACATCAGCATTAAATTTTGATTATTTGAGAAGTTATATTCGAAAAATTCATTTTCGAAAATTACAATTTTTCAATGAAATGCATTAATCAATCATGAAAAATACAGTTAAAAAATCAAAAGTTAATTACTTCCCGTGAAAAACTTTCGACAGAATTATCGGATGGAATTGCGCTTTCCCATACTTTTTTTAAATTATACAATTTATTACAAAGGTACAGAAATGTATTCAAAAAATCCAGCGCGAATATTTTGATGAGAATGTATTCGCTAAAGCCGATAGAGCCCTAAATAAATGAAATTCCTTTCTGATTGGAAATGAAAGATAAATTTAGTTAATTTGTATATGAAGAAATACTTCGAAGGGCAAAGCGCGCACTGAGAATGTGATGTGGTTGAAGTTCTGAACATTCAAATAAAATAATTGTTGTATTGATTGTACGTATGATAGAAACTTACAATGCTGAATTTTATTTTTAGTTAGAACAGTATTTCTGAATAAAATAGAAATGGGAAAAAGTATTTCGTTCATTTGAAAGTTCAAAACATCTGGCACATAGAATGTGCAGATTTTCTATTTAACAGAAGTTTTGAACGTTCAATTGAACGAAATATTTTTTCCCATTTCTATTTTATTCAGAAATACTGTTCTAACTAAAAATAAAATTCAGCATTGTAAGTTTCTTTCATAAAGAATTATTTTCAATGCAAATCAATCAATATTTTAAAACTGTTTCTAGATTAAAATACAGTCAACACAAAAATTCATTCATCTGAACGTTCAGAACTTTTTAGTTATGATTTTCTCTCGGATTTTCTCATATTAGAATAATGACTGATGAATGAAATAATGGTTGGAAGCAATTTAAAATGGAATAAAACACGTCTGTGATTAACATGACGTCACATGATCCAACGCGGTGTAAGTACAAGTAAACAAATAGAACGTAGCTCACGGCTTATCAGGAAATTGAGTTTACGGTTAAAACGAAGGTAGTGGAGAGAAGGTTGACCCCGCGGGCACTTTCCGACTATTTGCTTTGATTCACCAAGTTTCCGGTAAGTTAGTTGAGTTATCTGTTACTGCTCCGAGCCTCAGCTCGTTTCCAACCCTCTATTGCCTTGCGTACACGCATTTTGTAGTTCACTTTGGACTTCAATGAGGCAACTTCGTTACCGGCAGAAATTCTGATCTCCACTCAGAACTGATCTGATAGTAAAGTAGTTAAAATTAAATTTCTAGAATCTAGAGAGAACCAGGGAATGAGAGAAGTTTCAAATTCATGTCTTACTCGAATGACGCCCGGGAAGCTTTGTAAATAAATAAATAGATAAATTACTCTGAGGTTTGTACCCAAAACTAGTGCAGATGTATGTATCGAATCATTTATGAATTTTCACGGTGTAATTAAGTACTTATTTGTAGTCGTCATACAAGTTACATCCCATAATATTGATGTTTTGGGTAATTATCAGGATTAAAGTCATACTACTCATATAAGGGTTGAATACGTTTTGATAGCAGTCCTTTAGATTTATATATGATCGGGAATATACATAATTGATACTGACATTAAATTCTGTATTATCGATTACCCTATTGAGGAATTTTTTGTAAATAAATGTATAAATTTAAAAAAGTGATGTGAATGATGGTATAGAATTTATGAAGAAAGAATACATAGAAATCCGCGCTAAAATTGTGACCTAGAAAGATATTGATTTTTTTATATAACGATTTTTTAAAATAGAAATGGACTACAACACTTTCTGGAAATAAAAAAATGCTTATTGGAAAGTCGACTGTTGACAAAAGCATGCTTGTTATTTCAAAAGCTAACGATAAGAATAAAACTAATAAATATATTTTCTTCTCATCCATTTAAAATAATGATATGGAAGTCAAGTTCAGAATTCGTTGATAAGCTCTCTGAATCCAAACTATGATCATAACTTGGAGCTGTGCGTTGTTTTATCGTTAATGAAAATCAGAGTTATATGCCTGGGAAAATCGACGCTTTAAATCAGTTGGAAAACGAGCGGCTTAGTGGAAGTCGTGGACGTAGATCAAACAGGGCTAGATTGGCTTTTAGAAATTAGTCCTCGTTCGATGATTCGCGAACGAAATCGAAATTATATGTGTGCGTGAAGTCGTTATGGGATTCAAAATATGTTTGCTACGGGATAATATATACCATTATTTGCATTTACAGAGGATTGCAATTATTAAGAACACACCTACAAGTGAAGTGAATTTCCCATATCATACTATGGGAAATTCACCCATAGTACATGAGCATCCAATGGACCACTCGATTTGTTTATACGAAGAGGATTAAAATAATGCACCAATGGCTCCGGTTCGCCGCATTTGGTTATAGAGACGAAGAGATTTAACCTCGTGCAAATTACATGCGCATTAGCACCGGAAGTACTGTGTATCCGGTCGCGTATACACGCGATCCCTACCAGGGATGCACAACCTATTTGTCTTTCCAAAAGCACGTTCAGTGTGTCGGATTTACGGAAATATTGGATCAACGATTAGCAACTATGTGTGTGTAATTCGCACATCCACACACGAAAAGCATTGTTTGCACTGATTATGAGGGAAAAATATCTGGGTGGTAACCAGTCTGTATTATAAAACAGAGGGATTAGCTTTATTGTCTTTATGTCATTCATTTCGCGGCTCACGCATTATCCTTTGATTCAGGAAATGGATCCTGTTTAAAAAATTAGTTTCATGCAGAGAGATAGAGAGAGAGAGAAAGAAAGAGAGTTAATGAAAGTAATTCCTCATAATCAAGGTGTACAATTACCCGGTTCGTTAATTCAAACATTATTTTGATAAGCAAATTTCATTACGTGGAATTTAATACGCAAATAGAGCGAATCTCGCGATTATTTATTTTTTGACGAAATATGTGTATAAACAGTCTTCATAGCACAAATTACTCTAAAAATGAGGAAAATAGGGAGATTTTTTCACGAAAATATTAGGGGAATAATGGGGAATAGGTTCTGTTGAATCAAATTAAGGCAAAAATTTGTACCTGTCTATGAAAAAGTAAAAGCGGAAAGGTATGCAAGCATGAAATTCATATTCGCAGGATTTACAAGTTATTCAAATATTATGCGCCCGGTAAGCTACAAATGAATACTCAGTGTTTGAATTTAATCCCTTTTGAAGCCCATCCTACACTCACATACAGCCCTCAGTGCATCCAGATTCGACTCTCGCAACCGGAAACTACAGGGTTAGAACAACAAATCTATCAACAATTTACAGAAAATCCAAAACCCTTTAATATTTAAACGGATTTAATACAGAAAACTTGAAAATCAAGTAATTCTGTTTATAAATTGGAATGTTGAGATTCCAAAACTAAAACCATGGCCATCAATAGAGAAACGATATCAGAGAGGGTGAGAGGGCTGTTCTCCTTTGTCGCGGATCACCGAGGGTTGGATAATTGATAAACTGCAATTGTCGATTCAGTGATTCGATTGTTTCAGCAAGCACATCGGTTAACTCATCGCTTGGTCATTAGAATATCGATACAATAATACAATATGCAATTAGGATGGAACTTGCTGCATTTAATCCGCTATATAACCCAAAATATTTGTAATATATTCTGGCTAATAATTGACTTACCTGATTTTTGCCCTTGAGGACGAGGACGTTGGTGACTCGACCAAATGGCATGCCCAAGTGCATAATTTCTGTATCCGAAACATCGTTGGGTATGTTTCTAATGTGAATCACCCTCGATGGCTTTCCACTGTGAGTTTTGTCAAGTTTGGCCTGCAAAAATAAAACAATAGGATCATAACAAAGCATACACAAATCTAGAAGCTTTATTTATAAAATTTAAATCTCTTGCAATTTCTTAAAATTATACGAAGTACTTTAAATTTATTACTTTAATTCCTGGAAATTTTTTGAAGTCTCTTGAAATATTAAAATATATAATAATTAAAGGAACTTCATTAAGTAAATTACCTATATATCGAATATCTTGAATTCCATTTATAAAATGAATAATTAAAAAACAAATTTATTTAAATTCATTGATAATATTAATATTATTAATCCTAATTGACTTAAAGTTGAAAAAGCAATAATTTTTTTTAAATCAAATTCTAATATAGCATTAATTCTTGAAATTAATATTGTTAAAATACCAATAATTATAATTATTATATTTATTTTATTAAAATTAAATAATTTATTAAAACGAATTAATAAATAAGGATCGAGACTTGAAAATACATTAATATTCACATATAGTGACAGTTTAGAGATACATTTTCTGTAAGAAGCTTAAAGCTGGATAACATAATAAAAAGAAGGGAGGGTTACGAGGTTCGAAGGGGATGGATGGATAATACCATCCCTTATCTCTCAGTAAGAAGCACGTTTTCCGATCAGTTAAACCCGACTAAACCTCAACAACGTTTTTAAGAGTTTCGTCGAGCGAGTGGAGGATAAACGGTGAGAGCCATGAAAGGAAAAATGGCTAAGAAGAAGTATGGTAGGGAGTGGGGAGATTTTAACGGAAATGCGGTAAGAGGAAGGAAGAACCGACAGGAGTTGATTTGGAGTGAAGTCGACTAGATTGAGTCTTGATTGAAAACTCTACCTTCAGCAACAAGGGCTTCGATTTAAATATACTCGAAAGGATTTTATTCTTATCCACCTTCCTCCCCATCTTCGCATCAGTCAAGATATAAACTGATTTAAACCAGAAAAAAAGGGAAACGATCTGTAATTCCCTTACACTAAAAGTCCTTTGCGCATTTTTTTCTCATCCAGCTTTGCTAGCTCATTACCTCATCTCTACCAATATTTTACGCTTGAAAAGTTGAGTAAAATTGCATTTGCGCGGATCTGCCTTGCGGGTTGAGCTTATGAAAGGGATTTTTGATACAATCGGATTTTTGACCCAAATATTCAATTTTTCACCAATTACTTTTCAATTTAGGGGAAAAAGTGTCACAGAGGGAATTTTTCGTCGATAAAACTCTAAACTTGAATAAAAATCCATGAAACACGTTTTTCGCGAAAATGAAGCGCGTGAAGAATTGAAAATCTGCTTTGATTTTCTCCAATTTTACCTAATATTTAAAATTCAAGTAATAACTCTTCGCCTGAGTTGTTACTTCTAATTAAAGTGCAACTCACAAGTCATAAAGATGCACTGGCAATTTCATATACTTAAGTTGTTAAATGCAATACACCAGTGTCCATTAAAATTAAAAAAGTTTCTAACAGTGAAGATTTGAATGTCACATAAATCAATATCGACCCAGAATGGCATGAAAGAAAAATGCTAGATACATCCTTGATAAAAGGTGTGGTGCAGAAAAAAAATGAAAAAGCGCTATCGACGATACGAGACTGCATGACCCCTGGCACGTGATACAGATTAAAAGTTCTCCCTCTCGATTTTTCAACCAGGCGCGCGATGAGTTGGCTATTATTGGGACCTAAACGATCCAATATGTCTGCGAGATCAGTGGTAGTGTGCGATGATCGAGAGCAAAAGAGCCAAGCACCCAAGTGGGTTGTCGAGGCGAAAGTGGGCATTGTGGTCCATCTAAGGGACGCTTCCGGTTTTATCGTCCCTTTTACCCTCTGTTCGCTTTCTCATCCCATTCTTTGGGGTGGATGGATCTCTCGCTCGCCTAACCCCGTCAAAGGTGTCTATTTTCCTGTCGCCTTTTTTCACCCCAAGAAGGTCACATGCTCATGCCGTCTCCCGAGAAAGTGAGATGGCAGAGAGGAAGATTTATAGGAGAGTGGTTTGTAATAAAATACCAGCTATCCCATGTCATTCGTGCACAAGTGATTTTTAAATCCACTACTACCAAGGATTCAAAACTCCTTCTCGACAGCTCTACCTCCTTATATACTCGTTCATATTTATCCTCGTACTCGGAATACTCAGTGATCCGACATATGTGCTAGACCATGTCTACTCGTAAGCTCCAAGGTTATCCCGAACACTGCGTTATCATATTCCAATATGCCTCTATAAATGTCAGCCTTAGATACGGGAGCTTGACGAAAAGATCGAATAGAAATGTGTGCACACGTATCAAAGAAAATCTGAGAAGCATTGTGAGGATATCTCCGTGTTTCCAAATATCGAGTAATACAGATGTCCATGTCAAAATATCATACATGATTTATTCCCAATAAATCAATTGAATAATAATTTTAATCTTGTATTTAAATCCACTGAGAGTACAATATATATAATTTTTACAAAATCATTTAGAAAGGATTAAGTGTCCGTTTTATGGCATGTCTTGTATGATAAAAAATTTACCACTTTTCGCGGAACACGAGTTGCTACCATTTTATTATTCTCTCACGTTTACGTCGCAACATTGCAATTTTCTCCAATCGATTTCTCGCGATTGCCCTCATTACGAGCAATTATCGACGGCAGCTATGAAATGAAATGAGTTCTACTCCATGTGAAATGTTTATGAAACGCAAATTAACTCCCCTATATTAAAATGAATATACATATATTGATGATGATTTGATTGCTGATGTTTTCTGGTACGATATTTTTTATCTTGTTCGGTTATAAGAAAATTTTTTTCAACTCAAGTTTTTTGTCAACGTTGCGAACTTGGGTCTCATTATTTGTGGGTTAGTAGAAGATAAGGGGGGTTGGATGAAAGTCAGGATATGGAATCATACCTACTCCGCGGGGGTAAACGTGACCTGTTGAGCTTGTAACCATTACCGGATGAAAGAGCAGCCCCTTTTCGCCACCTGCATGATTCTGCCCCTCCCCCAACACCCCATGTTCGTCTGCCAGAACAACTAGGGTGGGTAGAGAATAGGGGATGAGAGTCGATACCACCGCGATACGGCACGCCAACTCGCTAATCCGATTCCATTGTTGACATAGTTTGCGCTCCAAGATTAAACCTGGCTTTACTCGAGTCACGAAAGTGCCCAGGCGTAAAAAGAACACATTGAAATTACCGAATCAAAATCCACTTAGGAGGGAAACTTCCTCTCCTTGGAACTCATCCAAAAAGTCTCACAACCTGCTTTTAAAATTTTCATCTTCCATTTTTGATACAAACAATCTCCAATTTTACTTTTACTGCAAAACTATTTTTCAGGTAAATGCACTTTTGTTACAAAGTTCATGATTTATGAGATCTTTAAAAGAGTCGACTTAAAAATACGAGTTTCTAGGTATACAACCCTTATTTCTTCTAAGGCGTAAAAAAGAACTTCTGGTACTGAAAAATTTAGGGATATTTAGTGCGGTTGTCGTTTTACGAGTAGTGATTACTCAAGTTTACAGCTCCCAAAATGGTACTCCCTTTTCTCTAATTTACTAAATAAAAAAAGAAATATTCACGTCTGCTATGAACTAATTTTCAGCTCAAAGTTCATGCTGTAGTTAGTGCCCTAGAAATTATGTTTCGGTCCTTTTCTTAAAACAAATGTCTGTCCGATTTTTGTAAATACGTCTTATTTATTTTGAAAAAATGACATAAATTATCAGAAGGAAATTTAAAATCACTTCACAACACTTAAAATTCGTAAAAATATCTCAAATTTACGACAACCTTACACAGAGAAAACTGGAGGGTCAAATCGCTCATCTGGAGGGTCAACTATAGGACAGCCTTCTAAGATAGTCAACCTGAATATCTGGATATTCAATTTATAGAGATTTCTATAGAAATCTCTTAAAATTCATTGAAATTTCTTGAAATTCTTAGAAATATCTTTAAATTCGACAAAATTTCTTCAAATTTGTTAATATAATTCACAAAAACACTTAAATATTCACTAATTGTTTTAAAATTTCTTAAAACCATTTCAAATCCCTTAAAATTCACTGAAATCTTTTGAAATTTCTAGAAATATCTTTAAATTTCTTAAAATTTAACTATAATTTTTAAAATCCTATAAAATGTCATAAATTCTTTCAAATCTATTAAAATTCCACGAAATCGTTTACAATTTCACAAAATCTCTTACGAATCATAAAAATCTTGTGAAATCCTTTAAAATTCAATAGGGAACTTTGAAATTCCCTAAAATACATTAAAATGTCTAAATAAAGATTCTTGGTAACAAAAGCCTCACAAAATCCTGTAAAAATCAAAAATAATTTTTGAAAATTTTTTTAATTCCACGAGGAATATTTAAATTCCTTAAAATCATTCTAAAAATGTCAAACTTTCTTTAAATATTTACAAGCTTCTTAAAATTCCATAAAATTCTACAAAATCTTTTATAAAACATAAAAATATTGTGAGATTCCTTCAAATTTCAATCAAATCCCTTAAAATCACTTTAAAAAAATAAAGTTTTTTAATATTCTTACAAGTCTTTTAAAATCCTTTAAAATTTCACAAGGAACTTTAAAATTCCTTTAAATTCTTTAAATTCCACTAAATATGTTAAATATTAAACAAATCTCTTGTAATCCCTTTAAATTCCTAGAATCTGCTTAAAATCTTTTTAAATTATTGAAAATCTCGTGAAATCATTAGAAACCCAAAGAATTTCAAAAAATGCCTGGAAATTCTATACAATCCTTCGAAATATGTATTTGGAAAGTTTCTAAAATCTGTTAAATAAACTATAAAATCTATATATGCAATACGACAAAAATAATATAGCATTAATGTCAATTTTTATTTTCCCTGACAACTGCTCGCATTTCCCTGACATTTCCCTGACTTCCCTGACTTCCCTGACTTCCCTGACATGTGACCACCCTGTCATCAGTTTACCTAAAACCACTAATACATCCTTTTTTCTTATCTGCTTCCTAGAATGTATAACGTATATTGTAGATTTAAGAATGTGCGTACTTGGATTAAGTC
>CAJFCP010000128.1:2002581-2043014 GCA_904066005.1 Synergus itoensis | reverse complement strand
AAGAAGAAGAAGAAGAAGAAGAAGAAGAAGAAGAAGAAGAAGAAGAAGAAGCGAAGATGATCCTCGTAAGAGATTTTTATATGTTTAAGAAGCAACAGGCGGCAGTAACGGCACTTTCATTAGAATTCCAAGTACCTCACAATCCCTAACTTCTTTTACACTCAATGGTTCCTCGTCTTCTCTTTTCCTACAGCTTCTTCTTCTACATTTTATTCGTTCCCTTGATCCCCTTCTCTTTCACATTCTTCACGACCCGGCACGTTTATCCCGCAACCCTCTATGCTACTTTTGCACTCGAGATTCCCATCAAAGGCTGAACTTTCGTTACTGAACGACAACTTTGCCTCCGAAGTACTTAAGCAAACGCCGCTCTCGCGTTCGACTTCAATGGCGAATAACTATGTTCTTCGACTAAGCATCTCATCCGCACAATCTGATCGATTCGCTAGTTTACTCGCTCGTTAAAAATTATTATTCATCGTTCAACTCTAAATTAAATTCGGGCCAGCGTTCAAACGCTTTTATATCAAACTTTCAAAGCTTTCAGTGAAGCCTTCAAACTTAAGCGCTTTTCATTTATGCAATAACTGACAGTATTTGTATACATTAGAGGTAAATGTATTTCGATTTTTTACATTTATTTGTAAATACATTTATTGCAATGAATAGCTTCCGGCTATCCATCCCGAGCATTTCACAATTCAATTATTATTATTAATATCAGGGTGCGTTTTCAAACCTTTTTTTTTTTAATTAATTTGGCAGCCCTGCAAATCATTCCTCATAGTGAGAAAAGAACCCCAGATTTTTTTGAGAATTTTATACAAATATTTAGAGGTCGCTCAAGGTCATTTTCTTAACGAAATCAGATTTATTGAATTCAATAGTTTGAAAAATATTCTTTGCTTTAATGAGATATTTTTTTACTGTAACAAATTATTATAGTCATAAAAATCTCAAAAGGTAGACAAGAAAAAATTGATGAAAAATAATAAAAAAATAAATTAGAAAGTGAAGAAGAGTTGGAAGGAAGGAAATAGAAATAAACGGGATCGGGAAATGAGGGATCATATGCAGGAAAGGGGATGCAAAGAGAAATTAAAAGAGAAAAATGAAACGGTAATAAACGACCGGCACGCGGTTGCGATATTAATTAACGCCAATAATGAGTTATTTTCCATTTGGTTTGGCGCGCCACACTTCTACGTTCAAATGTACGTTGCTCGATTCCCATAAATATTTTTCTAGTATTTTTTTATTGTTCTTTATAGAAAGTTTTGATTTCAGAAATATTTGAGTCACTTTAATAAACTTTTTTGGATTTTCTAACGTTGAGAAGGCTTCTTTCATTATTCCATGTGTGTGTACACTTATGCCGCGAAGATTATCGGCAAAACGTCAACATGCATTACGAACCTCACCGATCCAATCTAGAAGCTAACTAACTTTTCTCCCTTGCTCTTGACTACAAATAGTCCTTGTATATTTGATCTCAAATATTGAATTCTGTTTACACATTATTCAAATGATTCAGATATAGTATTAAATATTTCTATGTGAGATTTCGATAGTGATGCTATACTTGTCGAACTATATAAAAAGGAATCAGCGAATAATGACAAGATATAAAGGGATATTAAAGTAAATGTGAGCGCGAATTTAAAGGCTCATAAAACAGATACGATTCGACTAGCCTTTAGTATTGGTGAGCGGGATTTAAATGGACAGTCGTTAAATCGGTTTCTCGTTAACTAAATACAGTTGAAATCGCACATCTACTATTGTTCAATGTTCAGGATTCAATGTTCAATGTATCTAGTATAATACAATGTGTAGGAGTAATCTTGAATAATTTTATCGTTATCTTACTTTTAAGACCAATAAAACTACTCATTGAGCTTGTTGAGCTCTCGCAAATGTAAAGAAAAATTCTTTTGTTCTCTCAAAATCTTCGGCAAATATCTCTGGAAATATATAATAGATTAAGAACTCCCAATTCTTAAAAAAAAAAAGTTTCTTAGCCTGAACGGATGACTTAAGGCGATTAACAGAGAGCGAAAGAATTACGTTAAAATTATGTTTGATTCCCTCTTCGGAATCTTTTGAACCGCACTGGAAAATCTCTTTCCTTTCATTTGCTCAATCCTTTTCCGAGGCTCTTTTTCATTCTACTATTCGACATGTCGGTGTGTTCTTTATTCAATTTCGCTCTCTACAGTCATTCGATCCGAGAAGCCAGTTACATTGCCACCCTTAGCCGGCTTTTGCTCGCGATCCCAATTCGCTCTTCTTTTCCAGTCCTCTTGACATTCTTCAAACCTTTTCAACATTTCCAATCGCATCGAATCTCTCATGCAATCTTTGCCTATATCTATTTTAAATTCAGAGAAGTCACAAAAGACTTTCTTTTTATTTAAAATATATATTTCTCTACAACTCGAATGGTCTAATTCTAACGTCCTTAATTCTGAGACCGTCGACTTAATCTTTCCCTCTCATGCCATTTTCTTAGAGAAACCTAGAGAACTATAAAAATGCGCAGTTGCGATTTGTTACGACTTATAAAAACTGAAGTAACTATTCTCTGAAAGTGTAGCTATCTCAAGGATATTTAAACCTAGCTTCTCCATCGTATCTTGTACTTTAGAGCCGGTTCAGATAGTGCTACCAGTAATAACAGACACACCTGAGCACACCCAAATGCATTTACCCGGCTTTTGCGAAGGTGTACGCACTATAAACCTAGTAACGACGGAAGTCACAGTAATCGAGATCCCCTCACAACCTTCATAAGTATCCACCTTGCAGCTAACTCTCCTTCATCTTGCAATTTTACCCCCAAGGTACCGGACTCCGCCCTTTGACCTATTACGCTTAATTAAGTGGATCGCAGATAATGCTTTAATACGCGGTTATCGCACGCCCAGTGCAGTTCTAAATTGATAATAGTGTAGTTGAAAATAACTTGAAACCTTTACGAGACCGCGTATCTCTCATGTATTATACATTGCAGCGAAAATTTCATGGAAAGGTACTGTGAAGGAGGTTTGAGTATGTGTGTTGCCAAGGGCCAGGACGTGAGATTGGTCCCCACCTAGAAAATGCGACAGATTCTAATTTCAAATTTCTACCACGTAGATTTAAATAACCCTTGATTCAAGTGAAAATCGGCACGAAAACTCATGAAAGTTCCAAGATAACTAAAGGAGGAGTGAAATGAATATTTAGAAAGATTTATTTTTTATTATTAGGGGTCCTGCATACAACACGTGGCCCTTTTTCTGATTTTCCCTGTAGATTTTCGCCATTTTGTTGGCACCAGGCTGGTTAGAAAGTCACAAGCTTAAAAAAAAGATTATGATAAGATAATGAAGAAAAGCCAAGAATCCTCATTTTGCCAAAATCCATTTGACTGAATAAAAATTTATCCTAATTTCTACTTCTCCAAATTTCCGTTTATCCTAATCGGCATTTTTTCTGAATTATCCCTTGTCCTAATTTTTAATATTTTTTTGAATTTTCATTTGACATACTTATTTTATTCCGAATTATATTTACTAATTACTAATTATACTATAATTACCAATTATATTTATTATCATTTACACAAACTACCATCTGCTATAATTCACATTTCACCGATTCCATGTAACAGAAATTCTATTTTGTCGAAACAACATTCGACATAAAAAAATGATATGAAATTGAAATTACACATTCTGGTGTTGTTTCGATGAAATGAAATTTCTGTTACATTCCGATATGATGAAGAAGTGTCAATTGTAAAATGGAAAATGTAAATTCAGATAAATGAAAATTATGACAAATGTCGATTCAGAAAAATAAAAATTAGGACAAGGAGTAATTCGGAAAACTAAAAATTATGGACTGTGGTAATTCAGAACTATATAGCCTACTGATAATGCAAGCAAAACAGAATCCAGCAACTGTTGATGACAAATGCTTACATATTACCAGCTTTCGAGGTCTGTGAGCACCAATTCCCAGTTCGAAGGAAATTCCTTATTCAAGATATTAGGCAATCTGACCAAACGTTTTTGAATTTGAATACTGAACCTTAGTCATTTGTTATGCGATTTCATCTGGTCTGATCCTTGGAACAAGGTAAACACGACTTATGAAAAATCGCACGGTTGCACGAATATAGTTGACAGCCAGTTAATAAATTGGCGAGTAGAACGGCGTGATATGGCCGTAGAGTTGGTCTCATTGGTTTTACAGTAGGTTGAGGGTGGAGGGTGAAGGGTGGTTTGACGATGGACGCGGCTCAGCTAGGACCGTCGGTTATTGATGAACTGTATCCCACCCTCCTATTCAGTTCCAGTCACTCTTCGCTGCGAACATCACAGCCGCTTGTCCGACGCCGTCCGTTCAAGTGTATGTGGGCAGGATAGGATAGAATAGGATAGGAAAGGATAGCTTTGGAAGCATCCTGCGCGACGATATACATTTTATATGGCTACATCATTGAGCTTATAACTGCTTTGAACCGTGTGCATGAATTAGTATAAGGGTCGTACGTATATAACAATGTTAGAAGTTACATCCACGTTTATAAGCCCACCGGCTGCTTCGAATTAACTTCGTGTGATTAATTGTACCCCTTGCCTCTTATCTACCAAGTGATTGCGCTCTTCGTAACCTGGTGAAAGATCATCTACGAAGAAAGATTCAAAACCAAGTTTCAAAATCTCAAATATTTACAGCTTCGAGTTTTAAAACTTTCAACCCTCGAGTTGGAAGATTTCAATAGGCTCGACTTGAATTTTGCATAAGACTATAATTTTAAATAAATCAATATCGTCCACAAATACAGCATCGAATAAAAAACACCATTGATTCAGCGTGAGATATTTTTTACAGTGATATGGTATCACTCCAATGATCGAACAGAGAGATATCATCTTCCATAACCCACTACCTGCATAGCGGCATGTTTTCGCTCTACGAAATAGATATCTTCAAAATCGACAGACTGAAATCATACTCCACTGCCTTATGGGTCACCGATTTATCTATATGTAAATCTGAAAACACATCAATCCCGAACGATACTTCAAAGTAAATTTTATCATGCTAAATTTCCAATATCAATAATCCGAATCACTTGCTCACCATTTTTATTCCTATTGATCAAATAACAAAAATAAAGAGGAGATTTAAAATAGCTGAATACCATACAAGGCTTTGCGACTTAAATTTCGACGCCTTTAAATTGATCCGCTATAGCACGCTATATTCCATGAATATTTCTGGAATGTTAATGGAACATTTAATCAACGGTGAAGATATAGTTACCTCTCTGACATTAAATACTAGTTTGGATCAAAATACTCATTCAATGAACTATAACTTTAACGGAATATATCCAACTATGGAGGAAATTAATTTCACCTGCAAATATTCTATTCTATATGCGGAATTTAAAAACCAGCAGATTTCCAGTTCTGCACACCCTCGACACTGATTCACCACCCTCAAAATAATCGCCCAACTTCGTTATTAATATCGAAAAATGACCGGAGCTTCATAAATCAAGCTACAGTGAAATCGTTAATCGAACGAAGCTGAAAGAAGGGATCATCATGTTTGGCGTAGCGATTCGATACTATGACGTACATCAAAACTCGATGTGGTTCAGTTTCGAGACTCGATCGTAATCAATCAAAAAATGATGTATTTATTCGCGAGGTTTATTTCAGTTCGTACGATTTTTATCGCCAATGGCGTGCGTGCATAAATGTGAGTCCAATGGTATTTAACTATACAGATTTAGCCTTCCGAATTTCACACACGACAGAGGAGTTGAATCCACGACGATCAATTTACGGAGAAGCGCCAGCTTCGCTTGAATCGCCTTTGTTTATCTTCCCTGCAGGCTGAACAGGTTTTCAGGTACCGCAGAAAGCTGTGGAAACGAGACTTGTGAATACAGGTCCATTTCCGGAGTTGAGATGCGTCTGCACTGTGTTTAAAACGGCCATTCGACGCTATCACGCCCATTCCAGCGAATAACTTCTTGCCAGCGTGTTGCTGGCACTGTGCCATTCACACTCGGTTGCGAATACACATTACAAACTGACCCAACGCGACGCTTATTCGCACCCTCGCACGTCACCGGAAATGGAAGTAGCTGTTATTAGCTGATCGTCCCACAAAACAACGTTTTTCTATTCCCTGAATTCGAGAATCTTCAGTTCTTCACTTTGTGTGATAAACCCTTCTTTAGTATTTATTCTATAAGCTAAATATATTCGAATTGGATTAGGAAAAATTTAAATGATTTTAGAAAGAACTCCGAAGAATTTAAGGATTTTAAAGAGATTTTAAAGTTTCAAGATTTTTAAGTAAATTAAAAGCATAAAATACTTTTTATCTTATCTAATTATCAACCGATGTTTAGTTCAGTTGCACTATTAGTAAAATTATATGATAGCAATTCCTCCGAAATAATAATTTCTTTCTATTTGAACTAATATTGTTTAAAATGATAGAATTATTGGGATCTGAATTCTTGAGAGGTCCACTGCAATTTTCAAATAACTAACGTCAGCAAAAAAAATTTTTTCTGTTTTTAGAGTCAGTTTAGACTAAAAAGCTTTTTAGAGAAATATAATTATTTCTCTGATAGAATCGAGATGTTAAAATTGAATCTTGCAAGTTATTTCACTCTTGGTAAATGTATAAAATCGAGAGAAAAATCAAAGTCAAAGTAATCAAAGAAATCGAATTGCGAAAATTCATCTGCACTCAATTATCTCCTGTGCTAAATCAAGCAAGTCGCTTGAAATTCAAAGTGGATTGTGCTGAGGTATGAAATCTGGAGCATCCGTTTTACCCTCAAACCTACCCTGTGTACTTTCACAAAAGAGTGCTCCCGATTTTCGTGTTTCACAAATTCAGTTCATCCACAGTGTATTTACATATCCACCTCTCTATAAATACATCAAATGGAGAAAGAGTCGCTGTAGTAGTAAAATCACTGCAGGGGAAACGACAATTTTATTACGGTCCGACGATAATTGACGGAAGAGCAAACACGCTCTGGCCAATGAAAATTCAATTAACTAATGACATTGACCTCTCATATTTTCTTGTGGACTTGTTTTAATTTTCATTCAAACAAAAATTCGAAAATAAGACTTTTAGTCCCAAAAATGCCACGATCGTAAAAAGAAATTTTGTTCAGCATTGTAGAAGAACAAAACTGAACTGAGGATGTAAAAAAACTAATAAAAAAACCGCGTACTTCTGAAAGAGCTCCAGAATCTATTTTTGAAGGTGTGAAATTTTCGAGTTGCAATGAGGCGAACTTTACGAATGAAAAATTGAACACGTGCACTTCATTCAGCTTCGCGCTTGGGTGCATTGGCAACTTGCTGCTCTTGGCAACCACCCAGGAAATAGGACAGACCTGGAATCTTGTTACCTGTCTCGTACAGCTCTAAGTTAGTTTGTTTTCCAAGGATTTATCACTCAATCGAATTACACGAAAAACCGTCATTTCTCTGTGTTTACATAATTTTCATTCCAATTTACAAGAACAAGACGCGCATATGTTTACTAATTGGGAAGAAACATCTAATTTGAAACAAACTTGAATTTGAAAACGTAAAACAGACAATTATTAAAGAATATTACTGAATAAATAAAAGACTATCGGTTATACATTTAAATATAATAAAAAAATCAAATGCTGCTTTAGTGGACAGTAATTTTTTTCTTTTCCTGTGTAGATTCATGTATAAACACCACGATATCGAGGGTGAAGTATATCATATTCCCTTCTCTGCCATACCATGAAAAGTAGCACCGTTTCCGTTTTAGAAGGACATTTCCGGTCGTGACTGCTTATCCGGCAAATAAAATAGCCCATAAAGATAGCGAACGGCATCGTCAGTACCATTTTCACAGTCCGTCAAGTCTTCGAAAAAAAATAAGAAGGGAAAGAAGAACTGAATTTTAAAACTAAAATCCCTGCCCAATATTTAGATTTGAAATTAGCAAGAAAGCATATATTTGAATAAAATTCTACATTTTTAAATAAATTAAAAATGAAAAGCCATCTCGATAGAAAACATACGACAGAAAAAACAGAAGGGAAAATTTGTTGTTGGTAATTTTCAAGTGGATAAAATTTAATTTTTTCGCATCGAAACAAAATTAGGCACAATAAGTTGACATGGTAACCGTACCCTATGATCAGAGAATTTAAAATATTTACCCTGAAATCGGGGCAAATATTACATTTGGTTTTTCCTGTGAAAGCTTCATAATAAGAGTGGACGCATGTGCTATCAGAATAAAACTAACCATCTCTAGCAGGCTGTGTGGAGAAAGAATATATGGACCGACAGGCGGGAGCAATTTATCTAAACGGCAGCTTCGTGAGGGCACTCTACCCAAAAGCAGAGTCCATCCGGAATATTGCTATCTATTCATCCCTCCATTACCTTCTCGCGCTTTGATTCTTTGGCCAAAGAACACTCCCATATCTCGCTTACAAAAAATAATACCCTTTAATAATGCCTACCTAAAAAATGAAAGCACGCACTGAGAAAAATGTTTGGTTCTTTCAACAAACCTGTTGTTGGCACAACCAAAAATTTTTGGTTGTGCCAACCAAATCTTGGTTCTTTCAACAAACCTGTTGTTGGCACAACCAAAAATTTTTGTTGCTTTTATAGCAACCAAACGTTTTGTTGAAAGAAACCAAACATTTTTCTCAGTGCGGTTTTTCAGTTATTGAAACTGTCACTGATCAGCTATATTTTGAATAAATAATTAACTTTAATTACATGATTAAGAGATTCAGATTAATAGAGCTGATTGACTAATTGTAGGATAAAATAAGGAAATTTTTCTTAATAAACCTTTTACGATTTTCCATTTTATCGAAGAGAGAAGAGAGAAGATGTAAATTCAGGAGTATTCTGGCTTGTCAGAAGAGAATTTTGATATCTTGACAATATCCATCAACATTTCTGACAGTGAAGGAAGAAATACTCCACATTGTTATGTATGTCGAGGAAGAGAATGCGGACTGGGTACGAAAATATCTTTCTCCCGTGACCCCTTGCTCACTCTCAACATTCCCTATGCAAAATTCAGCGCGTTACTCTAATAAGTAGCGATTTTTAATAACAAATTCCAAGGTTGGATCTAGGAATTTTCAGAAATTCTCGTACTTTCTCAACCTCTCAAGGTATTCTTCTCGAGATTCTAGACCAAAAAAGAATAAAATTCTCGGTCATCAAACATTTATCCCCTATAGATATCCTTCCATAATATTTTTTGAATTACTTGAATAAACGTTTGTTGACCGGGAATTTTATTCTCCAATTAAAATGACCTAAAAGGGTTAAATGTTTTGAAATTACACAGAAGATTCCAGAGATCCTTTCTATCCTGAAATTGGATAGAAATGTCACAACGATTTTATCCACTTGAAAAATAAAATTTATTCACCACCAGATAATCTTGACAGCTGTGCAAAACAAATTGACAACTATTTTGATCTATTATCTATATCCAGATAATTTTTATCGGCCAGTACACCGAGAAAAATATTTTCTTCGTTTAAGAGTATATTTTTCCTCTACAATATAATAGTATATAAAGTTTTCTTCTTAATTTTAGAGGATTGTTCTCTTTTAGAAAGGATTCCTCTCAAATAAAGAGGAATCCTCTTAAAAGTAGAGGAAAATAATCTAATTCATAGAGGAATATGCTCATTTTTGAGAGGATTCCGTAAAAGGAATTTTCCCCTTAAACGAAGAAAATATTTTTCTCGGTGTAGATAAACTAAAGTTAGGATAGAAAAATCCCTGGGATTTTCTGTGTACTTAAATTCTTTTGCCTACAATTTTTTTCTTAATAAAAAGTCCTAGTTCAAGCAATACTTTACAATGTAAATTCTCTTGAATCGACAGAATTAGATAACTGTTTCTCAAGGCATATAGGGCATAGTCATTGAAAGGAAAATGTTTGCAAAGTAATCTCGAGTGCAAAATAATCCCTCCACGTGTGTTTGCGAAGGGGATGAAGTGTGAGGGTTGTATAAGAAAAGAGAAAGGGATCGATCGAGACTGGTGTCGATAATTGACTTTGTCGAGCACTCGTCACAATGTCCTTAACGAGCTCTTAATGTTCCTCAGTGTCAATTAGGCAACAAGGAGAACAGGGTGAAAAGGGGTGGGTGGAACATCTTAGGTGAAGAACGATGGGAAACTCTCTCGAATGGACAACGAGACGATTTCAAGGATAATCGATAGTATATTTCTATAGCTGTATTGTCATTCTTGGATAATGGGACGGTAAGGACAGAAAATGATTGATAAAAATGAAAAAAATCGTGGACGAAGGACTCTTTGTCCAGCTAATAAAGTGAACGAGTTTTGTGCACGACATCCGAGTCGACGCGCGATCCATTCATCCCTTCGATGTCCATGAGACCCTTTAGCGTTTCCTTTTTGAAGTGAATACAACGCAGAAGTCAGCCGATCATCTTTTGAGTACTTTAACAATTCGAGTACCCTTAACATGAACGAAAAATAGAAGACACTCTTTCCAATAGATTTTTTTATAAGCATTAATCCAAAGACGAAAGCTATTAATATAAATTGATTGAAAACAAGGCTTCAGAGTTTTTCCTCTATATATGTAATATATGAGTTAATTTAATTTTGAATAGTATTAATGCTATTATTAAATATTATTATTTGAGAGAATTCGAAGATTGTGCAGAAACGCTGATAGTATTTTAGCAAAGGGAGAGTGTAGGAATCCCGTTTGGAATTCGATATCTATTTCAAATCTTGATATATATTTTTGAGTGTATTGATTTTCGATTTGAATATTTACAATTTTAAATCAATTTTTTAAAGGAAAATAAAAATCAGCCTTGCAGTAGCTTCTCTATTTCCTCTTTGAAAAGTTGGAAATGTCATTACCAATTCACTTAAATAAACTAATATGATGAATTTCTATTCGACGAGATTAGAAGTCTATCCGCCTTTTCAGCAAATAGTCCCCATTTCTCGGATTAGCAACGAGACGAAAAGCTGAAAGTCATCCGCGAAACTTGAGTGGTTCCTGGAATAAGGGAAAGGGGAGGGAAGGGTTGGAGAGATTGCCTCTTTTATAACAGAAAAGTCACTTCTTAAGTCGTGCGCAACCGCTATTTTCATTTCACACTGCTCGTAAAATCGATCACCTCGTTTCCCAAGATTATATTCAATAAAAACCCGCGAATTTTGGAATCAGAGATCATCTCATTTATTTTAAAACTTATCCTTTCACGACGATAGAAATCCTCTTCCAATTTTTCTCTCTAATATCAAAAGAGTGTTCATAAATTCAAAGCCTCAATTTTGTCCAAAACAGACATCTAGTACATTCCAATTATTTCGGTTAATAAAGTTTCAAGTGAGTCATTTAGCTGCAATAATTGCCTAAAGCTAATAGAACTAAAGCCATTCCAACTCCCGAGGCGAAAGAGTTTATGTTTGCTCGATTTATTTAATTCGTTTGCATTTCGTTTGTTTCTTTGACAAAAATCAGATTCTAATATAATAAGTTTTTAATAAGATGCATTTTTTTATGAAATTCACATTAATTAATTAAATTGAATCTCAAATTCCATCATAAATTATTTGAAGGAATAAGGCCTTTATATAAAAGAATATTGTGGCTTGCAAACGCCTTTTTTCATATCGATAGAGGATGTGAAGAGTGAAATAGAGGAAGAGGGTGCAAAGTAGCGCCTGCTGAATCGAACGAATGCATTGATACGAAAAGTTCTCGCTGGTACCGATGATCTATATATGCCCATAGCAGGTATGACGCAAGAAATAAATAATATTAAGGTGAAAAATAAGGTCAAGAAAGAGGAAAGTCACACCTCTGTCTCGCGGGCTCAGCTTCTCACACCCTCAGTGATTTCCCTGGCGTGAAGACGAATCTACCCTCGTTTGTCGAGCACTCAACGTTTGCCGATCGATCGGCAATATGTCAGGCATCAAAGAAAATGAACGAAAAGGAGCATATCGAATATTTATGGAAGCTATGGAATGCAAAGGGCTGCAAGCAAAAGTACCTAGAGAGGAAAAAGAGGCTTCGGAGAGTAAGCAGCGAAACGAATTGATTTATATAAGATACACAAGTAAGAAAAACGACGAATGAGAATTTCGACCCTACCTTTCACTGTCAACTTTTATCTTACCCTCTTTTATACTTACGAAGCTTATCAAAAATGTATGTCAGGCTTCAATTTTTCTTGAATTAAGAATCCGATTCCCTTCGAAATCAATTATTCACCTTCGTAGTTAATATTAATATTATCAATAGGACTATGAACTCAACCGAAACTTGTTTAACGGTTTTCTCCCAACTTTTGGACATTTTCTGAAAGATTTCTTCAATTTACTCAAATCTGGTGTAACTGAATTGTTTAGTTCTGGCAAATCATTAAAAATCAGATCAAATTGTGCCAACTTGGATAAAAATGATAATTTTTAAAAGACTCCGTAGAATTTAAACTGATTTCAAAAGATTTAATGTAAAATTACAAGGTTTAGAGTATTGATAAAACCATATTCGCATTTTTAATACATTTCTGTCAGGGAATTATTTTCAAGAAATTTCTAGGGATTTCAAAGATTTTAAGTGACTAAGAAATTAGAAGAGATTTGCAAGAATTTACACCAAATATCATGAAAATTGAAATATGCTTTGATCAATTGCAACGTGAAATATGCAATTTAATCACCGCTCTATAAAGGATTCAATTTCGCTATATTATTTTTGCCTTAGCTTTTTAGAATATTTATTATGTGAGTTGAATGAAAAATTGCGCCACCTTCCGGTTTGCTGTACAAGAAAAAGGTACAATTCAGTTATACCTATGACCCTTCGCTCTGGGAAAAGTGATTAACGACGGTGGAAATGGGTCGAAGTTTTCGTACAGCCGGTGCACGTAGCGGCTTGGAAAAAAATTGCATCTGGTGGTTTTCGATCGATTATGCCACCACATCGGTAATAAAAGATGTTTCGCTCTTTCTCTTTCTCGTATCCCGTCATTTTTCCTGCTTTTTTCACGAAGGGTGAAAGGACAAGAGGTCAGGGGGTGATGTAAGCAAACGAAAGACCAGGCGAGCAACGAAACAGTCCGATCAGATTTCAATGGACGTATTTCAATCGAGGTCAGTGCATTCGAATATTCTCCAGCGTGTCCAGAGATCGATGTTTTATATCGTATGGGCGCAACCTCACCCTCGAGCATTCGCTCGCAGCCTGCTCGAAATAAAGGGAAAATGATTTGTAAATATCGGAACGACGAATCGAATCAAAGAATGAATTCCCGTTTCCACCGCAGAACATAAAACCGGATTTTAAAATACATAAAATTCAATCAATCGAATCATTTTTCCTAAGTTTTGGAAAATAAGGGTTGGGGGTCATTGATAAAATACGTGATACTTTTAGGAACGAGGGTGTGCCTGTGTGTGTTCGGGAAAATATGGTTTATCACGCGGGGCGCGGGAGGGTCAAAGCCCTTTATCACATGTTGTAGTTTTTCTTTAAAACGTTCCGATTATGATAATCGAAAGGTAAATGGACAATATACTGAACAATTAATTTTTAAAGGTGGGAGTGTGTCGGAAATTGTGAGTGAAGAACCCTTATCTCCACAAAAAAATCTTTTCTGATGCTTATATTATACTATTTAAATAAAAAAAAGTTCCTTACCTTCTTGGCATCATTGTTGTTATCAGCAGCATGATGTGGTTGAGGACTCATCGCTGCCCCATTGCTGACCGCGCCGCTTTGCGATAAAAGTTCGTCGCTGCCTCTCTGAAAAACCAAAAAGAAAAAAAATTATTATATTTTGTTATGCATTCTTTTTTCAATATTTCTCACTTCGTGATTTTATTTAATATTTTTATTTAATATTTTATTTAATATTGCCATCATTTTGAAATTTTCTGAAGGAAAATTAATTAAGCTTCGAGAGATTTACCTTATAAGAAAATCTTATCGTTGGGAAATGAAAATATTTTTAATCAACTAAAGAATTAAGAAGAAGTTATGGAGAAAACTCTGTGATTATAGAGAAATTTTCAAGATCATTCCAGATTTCTAATAAACTTCCAAATTATTTGAAGCTTCGAGACTTCTTTAATTTTCCATTTCTCTTCTCGGCATTGTTCTAAAACCAGCAATTAAGAGAAATCCACTTTTCATGAAACTCGCTCCACGACTCGATTGAACAATAACTCTTTGAACAATAACTTAACAAGCATTGAATCTCGAAACAATACATAATTTCGTAAACAGGGTGCTTTCGTGAAAAAGGAACTATATATAAGTAATTTATAACCAGCCTTAAAAAGATCTCTTCAAAACTGGAGTATCGTTCTCTGGGCGGAAGTACGACAAGATAGAATAGGAAATCAAAGGACATCAATTCAAAGTGCGAAAGGGAAAGAAATGAATTTGCATAAAACATTGGAAAAAGGGAAAAGAGGAAGACAAAACAAAGAGGAGAAACAAGAAACATCGACAATAAAACAATAAGCCTTCTCTATGTTACCAGTAAGTTTTAAAAGAAATCCTCGAACCTCTTGTAAAGTGTCCTTGTTATTGAAATATTAGTAAAAGTTAACTCATTTCCAGTGTTTAGAGAAATTTCCAACAAATTATTGATAAGAAATCAATTTCAGAGTAATGATCAATATTATAAAATCGGATCTCCATAACTGATGTCTATATTGGCCAGTTAGTTATTAATGAACCTATTATCTCAGCTAGGGGAAACTTCAATATTAGACTAACCTCTCTAATTAATCAAAATCAAGATTACATTATTTCCTCGTTTGCAACCGAATCTAAAATAATTAATATCCTAGAAATTAATATTCCGGCATAAATTTCAAAGTTTGAGAGACTACCCTGAATTTATCATAGGTATAAGTAGATCGAGAAAGTTTAGTTACTATAGAAATAGCCAAACTTATCAAAAAAAACGTACATTAAGAATCAAAGGTCAGCATCAGCTTTTGGTAAATTTGCAGGCTTTAGGACCAATTTATCCACCTCTGGGGATGAATTCCTGTTTTCCGACCTAAGAAGAAGAACGTGTCTGGAGTCGTACAAAGCGTAGTGGGATTGATACTATGTATCAGGCTATACAAACATAAGCGATAGAAAACATCCCAGTTTGCGAACCTTCGAAGGAAGCTTAAACGAAGACACGTATAAGTATAACAGGTTGTCAGGTTGCACCAATAAGCTCTTGTATCTTGGCTTAAAGGCTGATTTCTCGCGTTGACAAGAGGATAGAATCTATTTATTCGGTCCCGACGTTTCGTACCCGTTCATGCGAAAGGAAAGCATAAAATCGGTCAGTAGCTTTCTTTTATTTTTACGATAGTCGTTTGTCCTTGGAAAACATTGTTTTTCGAAAAGATACGGCAGAAGTGGGTGAGGTGGTCGAGCAGCGAAGCTTATGTGGTTGACGTAATTCTCGACAAGCAAATAAAAGAAGAAATAGAAATAATAAAAAAGAAGGAAGAAGGTAGAAAGAAGGTGAAAAAAAGCAGAAAAGAGTTTCGAATGAACAATCCAGGTGGGAAGAACTCCTCGGATTTGCCAAATGTTTTGAGAATCAAGTATAACGGAAAAGATAGAACAAGATGATGTAGAAGAGGAGAACCATAATCCGAATGTCCGCGGGTAATAAATAAAACAAGAGTCGGATGGTTGCTTGGATGGTTCTGCCGGACGGTAGGTAGTGGATAAAACCTCCACCATCATGCTGGGAAATGCAGGAGTCTGGAACATCGTCTCTCGACCCGTTGATCCGGTATCAACCACCCCAACCCCGACCACGGATCCAGCTTCTGGGTTCAGCTTCCCTCACTTGTCTTTGAACGTCGCTCTTCTTCTTAATGGACCTTACCAAGAGCCAGACGTTAAACGAGCAGAAAATATTCAGGACGTCTTGTGAAAAGCTTCACCTAGATCTTGAAAGCGGAATACTGTCAACAGAATCCAATCCTCTGACCTCTGGATTATATCTATCCCCCTTAAAAAAATGGAAACCTCCCATTTCATCCTCTAAATATCAAAAATCAATAAAAACTCAATAAAATCACCCGAATATCGAGGCCAAAAATTTTATCGTTGATGATAGGAGTATTAGATAAAGTAGTATTAGACTATTGCATTTATTTGGAATGAAGAGCCAATTTGGACTATTTGTGTTATTTTAAGACAATATGTATAGTTAATGGAAACATCCCATGCCCTTTGAAAAGCTATCTTCGATTTCTTTATTTATATCTTTTGTATTGGATGTATCCACCAGCGGCTTCTGCTCTGTGGGTTATAAAAAGAAAAGCAGCAGCGTTGTCAAAAAAGTTTTCTTTTATGAAAAATCCTCTAGTTTTGAATTATTCTTAAGGGTTAGTATTTATGAGAAAGATGAGGATTGTGTATTGCAAGCAGTGCTATATGGTATAGAGTAAGTAACTACGCAATAAATCTCCTTCGTCCTGAAAGCGGTGGAGATGTATCCGGCTATCTATCCACAATTGTTTTCTCAAGAGGAGGACGCGACTGTACGTGATGATTCTATAGCTCTGCCTGTACCCACAACTCGCTCAACGATTCAACGATACACATGGAGTACCACTAAAATAATATTAGTTCGAGATGTTCTCTGTAATAGGCAGCAAGAACAATGTTTATTACCCATATCTTGGTACGAAAGAGTGATGGATAAAAATATTTGAGCAGTCGAATGTATTTATAAAACATTATCTTCAAAGAATGTAATAAAAATAGTTTGTTATATAATTCTAATCCAGACTAGCAAGCCAATTATTGCTTTTTGACAGAAATCAAGATGATTTTCAAATTCGGCATATTCACACAACTTCGAAAAAACCAATCAGGTTTTCGACAACAATGTGTTCGAATATTTTCGAGATATATGGTAACAGCACTTTTTTTGGATAGGATTTTTTACAGAGGATTCTATCAATACCGTAAATCCCATCCACAAAAATCCGCCAATGAGAATCATTATAATCAGACTCAACATCTGCTATATGATGAATTAAACCTCACTTGTGTCTTAATGACATTGGAAAAGTGTCTCAAGGGACCAAGATAAGTATCGTTTCAGACGGATCGTTATATGTTACTTGGATGTAATCAACCACGACCCTGACGCTTCTACTAATGATGGGCTGATGAAGGAATACACTGGGTGTAAAAATGATTGAAATCAAAAGAAGTCGCACTAATAATAACATTTAGAAAAAAGAGGTTTAAAAAATGTAATTAATTGGACTGACATGAAATCATCTGGATAAAAATCAGGACTCTTGAAATAGACTAATTAATTATAATTACCAAAAATAACTAGATGACATTCACTAATTGTAATCTCTCTAAATCTGAATTAGTGAAAAGTGAGTCACTAATTTATTTTAGTGAAAATTTTTACTAATATTATTAGTTGTATATCATTATTTCATTTAGTAGTTTTGAACTTTTCACTAAAATTTTAGTCATAAAATGACTAACAATTAGGAGAATTTTTCACTAAAATAAATTAGTGACTCACTTTTCACTAATTCAGATTTAGAGAGATGGAAAAACGGAAAACCGTAAAAATTCAACACGGTTTTTTAACGCATTGTAAATTGGTAACGATATCAGATCTTTCATTTATGTTTTTTTTTTTTGAAGTAACACACACGTATAACAGAAATATTTAAAAATAAGAGAGGAAAACGTATGCGATTTCCTCTCCTGGATTAATTACACAGGCACACAAAAAAAAAAAAGTGCCCGGTATCAAGAACCGGACCTATATATTCGTATGTAATTTGACGCGCTGAATCCGAATCCGGAGTCAGTTTTTCTCCATCACGTCAAATTTAAGGGCATTTGAAGGTCAAATCGACAAAAAAATAGTCAAATTGATTCCAATTAATATTTCTATATATTTTTGGGGTTGTTGAATCCAAATCCGATGTCCGTTTGATCCGTTTGGATCCGAAAAATGAATACATATCTAGAAGTAAAATTCCCCGTTCTTTCAGAATCTGCAGTCAAAAATTCACTTTTAGCAGAATAAACACATTTAACCTTGAAATGACCTTCAAATTGACCTTGTCGGATAAAACGAGCATCGGATTTGGATTCAACGACCCCAAAAATATATAGGAATAATAATTTGAGTCGATTTGTTTATTTTTCCAGGATTAGACCTTGAAATGACCTTCAACCTGATTACACAGGCATACAAAAAAAAACAAAGGTCCTGTTCCCGGAACCAGACTAGCATATCTTTATATTTTTGGGGTCGCTGAATCCGAATCCGGTGTCCGTTTGTCTCCATCAGGTCAGGTTGAAGGTCATTTCAAGGTAAAATCCTGGAAAAATGGTCAAATCGATTCAAATTATTATTCCTATATATTTTTGGGGTCGTTGAATCTAAATCCGATGTCCGTTTTATCCGACAAGGTCAAATTGAAGGTCATTTCAAGGTTAAATGTGTTTATTCTGCTAAAAGTGAATTTTTGACTACAGATTCTGAAAGAACGGGAAATTTTACGTCTAGATATGCATCCAACTTTTTTTTAACATTTAACATTTTTTTAAAGATTTAACCTTCAAAATGACCTTCAATTTGACCTTTTCGGATCAAACGGACATCGGATTTGGATTCAACAACCCCAAAAATATATAGAAATATTAATTTGAATCAATTTGACAATTTTTTGTCGATTTGACCTTCAAATGCCCTTAAATTTGACGTGATGGAGCAAAACGGACTCCGGATTCGGATTCAGCGCGTCAAATTACATACGAATATATAGGTCCGGTTCTTGATACCGGGCACTTTTTTTTTTTTGTGTGCCTGTGTTATCAGTGAGTAAATTCTTTCAGGAATTCAGAATAATACGCCTCGTATAATTCAATATCAAGCAAAAAACGAAGCAAGAATCTTGTTAGCCAAAAGATCGAAAAAAAAAATAGTCCCATAAAATTTTTTTGGAAACTAAATCATTACAGCTTTCTTTGAATAAAAAAATACATTGATATACAGCCAAATAAATGATTTCTTTAATTGTAAAAGAATGTTTCCTTACCATTGACATTTCTTCAATGCAAACTTTTTTCTGAGTGCTTAATTAAAAAGTTAGAAATAAGTTGAACAATTGATACCAGGGAAATTATTTTCTTGTATTGAAATAAGGGTCTTGCAAAGAGTTTTGTCGTTATTTCTCTCGTTGAATGTGTTTATTTTCCAAGGGTTCTTTTGTAGGAAGTTTTCTCAAATTTGCAGCGAACTTATCAAACGTATGCAAATGTATCGATTTTTTTTTATCTACACTATTTAATATATCGTAAGTCCCGGTTCCAAGGCTCACGAAGCTTTAACATTGTTAACTACGCATCGTCAGTGCAAAGTGGCTTCTATTTTGAAAGTTTCAAGGAGTAAGGAGATTCGCGCCGAGAGGAAGCAATGGTAGCAACTCCATCTCAATTTATCGCGACTTCGGTTCATAAAGAACTCAAAAAGAAACTTGGTTTCTTGTCAATCTTTTCCTCTGGCCTCTACTGCTTCTGCAGAATATCTCTCTCCTTTTCTCTTCTTCTTTCATTCTATTTCTCTCCCTCTTTATTTCTCTCTCTCTCTCTCTCTATCTCTATCTTTCACTTTAGCGTCCTTTTTCTCTACACAAGCGATCTATCTTCCGAGCACTCTTTCTTTCTTTCTCTCGCCGCCAAAGTATACATCAGCGTCGAAGATAATAGGTTTGCCGACCAAAGTTTTCGATTATAAAGAAAAAAGTGGAAGACGTAATTGGTGAAGTAGGAGCAAACTCGGAACCGCGGTCCGACTATTCAGCCTTTTGGTGAAAAGTAAATTTGCGGAAAATATTAGCTTCGCCCGAGGCGAAAAAAAGTTCTTAGAACGAGGAACTATAAACGAAAAAGCCAGATCGCTGGATTGGAATATTTGACAGAGTGAAAGACGTAATTAAATATTGGACGCTTAAATATTGGATCTCAAGACGCTGTAATGGCGTGAAAAATCTGTTTGATCGAAGTTTAACTATCGGTTCAAAAATTTCCGTTTGTAGAATGATTCTCTTGTTTGCTGACGTAACTTTTCTAAAAATAATTTAGTTACAATAACCAGCTTTTAAGTGAAATGTATCTTAGATACGAACTTATAAAATTACAAAATGAGAATAAAATAATGTATGAAGGAAAAAAAAGGTGGCGAAAAGTTTTTGTCTCGTTGTGATAGTTGAATGGTAATCAGCGTGTAAAATGCATGCTATTTTGTATTCAAAATCTCCAAACTAGAATGTCTTTATGGTAACGCGAATTCATGATGACAACCTCAAGTTTCGAAACTTTCTCCCATTGTTCCAGGACTCGCTGTGCCAGATTCTACCCTTCTTGAGAAGATTCAAAGGCAAGGAGAGGAAATCCCATCTTCAACTTATTTGAATCAAACAGATTAAATTACACAAACAGGGAAGTAAGTATATGAAAATTAGGTTTAAGATTTAACTTTTTAGATTACAGAATTATAAGACATATCTAAATTATAGAAAATGCAGATTAGGCATGAATTTTAGCCTCACTGCAGTTCACTTGGAACAAAGTTTAACTATATTCAAACATTTAATTTTTTCAATCAGATGCTGACTCCTTACAACTGATTCCAGAAGTTCCATTTTACTCAAATTCTTTCAAGCAAAAAATTTTTTCCAGCGGAAACAGAAACGAAGTAAGAAAGAAAAAATGAGGGAAAAAACTTAGATTCAAGGAATATAAACAAATAATTCTGAGAGTTGGTGAAGTTTTGCGAAAAATAGATGGAGTAATTTAGAAAAAGGTAAAGAACAAAGTGTGAAGTTCACGTACGCAAAACGTTGCCTCATGGGATCTATGTATTCTCCCCACTCCTCTATTGGCTAAATCGATTTGTCAATGACCAATTCAAGTTATCGTTTTATTATACAAACAGTTTTTCTCCTATTGATATCAGAGTCCTTCATTTGTACTGAAATAATCAATACTGCTCTCCTTAGAAAAACTTTTCTTCGAGAGAAACAACATACTTTATAGATTAACAAAAAGATTTATACTTAAAGTTAAAAATTATGAAAGTTATTACCTCATAAAATGGCTAATTAGCACAGGAAAATATATCGAGCTTTCTGTAATAACAATAATTGCTTTCCTTGATTCAAACAAAAATATATTTACAAAGAAAATCGCGATAATGCTAACAAGAGAAAAGAACTTGGAGCACAAGACGGTGAAACTTTCCCGAGTTTATAGAGCTGCGTAACGAAATGGCAGCAACTTTGAAATGACAAAAAGTGGAGGAATCGAGAAGAAAAAGGACCAGAATAATATTTCATTCAGTCTACTCTGTCGTTAGTTCGAGTGCAAAATGGTCGATAAAAATCTCCACTTCGAAGCTTTCAGTTCTCACCTTTGAAAGTTTCCAATATCTGAAAAATCAGAAGTCAAAGGCAAAATCTTGTAAGCTCCAAGATTTCCGTGAATTTAAAATCGAGAAATTGAAAATCCTTTCATTTAGGAAAACTCTCTTCATTTAAAAAAAGAAGTGAAATTGTTTATTTCCAGAAATACCAGCATAACGTACTTTTGATTTCCTTGGGAGTAGTTTAAACAAAATGGATTTCACTCATTGAATTTCTTATTTTTCTTTGAAAATAAATCTTGAACCAAATTGAATTTCCTTCCATCTTTCTTCAATTTTATTTTCTCTATTTTTTTGATACTATCTATCCCATATTCAGGGAAAAAAATGTAACAAAGAAAGAGAAAAGTCATGCCGGAAGGGACATTTGAGGATGGCTCTTCCCATAACGGAAGTGGCTTTCCGATGCCGGATGTGCGACAAGATTGGCCCGCCATATATGGCCTTTATTCCATCTCCTTTTTACCTCCCTTTATCCCTTTGGTTGTTTTCTTGACTTTGCCATTTCTTAGCCGTTCCGCATTCGTCTTCTCTCCCTTCCTGGAGTTTTTCACGGGTCCACACACCCTATAAGTTCTCAGTATTCTCACTCTGCAAGCAAGGCCTCTTCCCAATCTCTAGACCCCCCTCCCCCCCCCGACGCTCTCACTGAAATTGAATTGTTATTCTATTTTCAAAAGCAATTTGCAAGCGTTATCAAAAGTTTTCGGGCTATGCTTTGCGCCCGCTTTGTCAGGTAGAAGCTCAACCATTCCACCCCACCCCCATCTCGACTCTGACTCTTCTGCTATCGCTTCCCTTAGTTCTTGCTGGTTTCACCTTCTAAGCTCCAAGTATAGTGTGACTTTATGATCAGGGAAAGAAAGTAATTTCTGCATTTAGTATGAGGCTTTGCTAGTCCGTTTTCTGATGTGTTAGTGATTCACTTTGCAGGGTGGCGAATGGATGGAAGGTAATAAGTATGTAATTGTAAAAATAAAATTCTACAAATTATTTGCTTGCTTATCAAAAAAAAAAAAAAAATGAAGAGAAGATGTTCTCTTTGTTATAGTGTCTAAAAAACAGAGGAAACTATGGAGGAAGCTAAACGATTCATTTGCGCAAATCCATTCTAGGTTTTCTTCGAACGGAAATAACGAAAGTTAAAGGGACAATTAAACTCGAGCGAACCTCGATCCAATCGACAAACTGCGAAAACTCCGTGCTGAGAGAGAGAGCTTCTGACGATCTACTTTTAGCTCCAGCTTTTTCCTGTTTCTCGATCGAACTGTAATTTTTTTAACGAGGCACAGAAAGCGTAGAAATGTCCAGTAAGAATTTAAATTTTTCAATCAAAATTGCAATTTATTTGCAATTTCAATTCAATTCAATTCCCTAATGAAGACTGCAATAATCATTTGATATTAAACGCAAATGGAAGACGTGACTCTAGCCATATATATTCCGCCAACTTTGTCTTAAATAAATAAATAAGTAAATAAATAAAATACATTTCATTTACTTATTTAAGAGAAATTTGGCAGAATATATATGGGTAAAAGTCACGCCTTAATTTGCCCTTAACTGTTATGTCTTTTTAACGAAATTGAAAAGCATATAAATGTCCGTTTTAAAAACTTGAGACAAAGGAAAATAAATACTGGGTATTTTTCAACGCCTGGAACTTACTTAAACACTTCCTGATTCATAATGCATTTGTCTTGAGTGCATTAGGGGAGCGAACTTAAAATTAGGTAAACTCTCAGTGAGAAGTGCTGACTCGCACCTCTTCGCTCGGTTAGTCAGAGTAAACCTCACACTCTGAGTGTATTTGCCATAGTAAACTAACCACACTTACGTTCGCAAATGGGAGAAATGCGATACAAATTCCTCTGAATTGTTGACTTACGCCAATTACCATTATGAAGTATAAACAAAATTTATTTGTTACCAAAATCTCGAACCGAATCAAGTCGAGTTATTACTTCCGCTTACCTGTAACAAAAAAAAAATAAATGGTTAAAATGTGTAATAAGGCGTAAATTTACAAATTTAAATCTTCAATATCAATATTTGTAAAAATTCGAAAGGAATTCTATAAAAAATACCACCTGGGATACTTTAGAACACTTTTTGTTTTCTCCTACCACAAGTGCGACAGATGTCAAGATCAAGGATGATTTATCGCGACATGGAGGACGCTAAGAAAAAAATAAAAGTCCCATATGAAAGGTAATCGCGACAAAAATATAACACGATAAGTTATTGGTAAGTGTCTGCTGGTCGGGTGAAAGCCGGAGGGCAAAGCAAAAAGAGAAACGTGGAACGATAATGGTTTTATCGGCATTTTCTGTGTGGGTATGAAACGTGTCAGATAACCAATATCCAACATCTACACCCTTTTGATATCCCCACAATACAATACGCACACATACGTTCTCAAGTAAAAAACGATCTTGCATTCTTGCAAGCATGCGTACGTTTGCACATTTACCATATATTAGAAGAAAATTAAAAATGATTAAACAAAAACTCCAATGGCATTCCGCTCTTCCATCTAAATGAGTTTATTACGCTTCGCACCACTATCCAAAATATGAAGGATTTTTGTGAAGTGCTTAATTGAAATACCGCTCGTAGAAATAAATTTTCAAATTCCATATATTTTTATGCTTTTCAGTGATTAATAAACATTAAACGCGGTTTTACGTTTATTACATTTTGCATTATTAAAAGAGATAAGTTTTTAAATCCACGTTTACTGGAAAATATTGCAAGAGATTAAATTTCACATTCCTCTCGGATAACAAGCAGTTCCAAAAAATTTTATAATAGAAAAAACTACAAAGAATATTAAGGGGTTGGAAAAAAAAAGTAAGCGGTTTTATGGAATTTCAAGTAGTTTATAAAAATTTCATGGGTTTCGAAAGACAAACAACTTTCAAAATATTTCAAAAGATCAAAAATTTCTAGCGAATACAAAAAATTTGAAGGTATTTAATTTGATTTTAATAAAAGGATTAAAATGAAATATCAGTGATTTTTTTTGGACTTCAAGGCGTTCCAAAAGGTCTTGGATGATATAAAAGGATTTCAAGATACTTCAAAATAATTGTAAATTTTTTAGAACTTTGAATTTCCCTAAAATGTCTTGGAAACATTTTGATACAATCTAGAAGTCAATGTTTCGGAATATTGTAGAAAATAAGAAAAAAGAAAGAATGTAGGAAAAAGAAATGTGCACTATTTTTTTTTAGTTCTTCAAAATAGAAGAATTCAGAAAATCCAGAAACCTATTCTTCTGAAAGCTGATCAATTCCTCTTCGTTACTTAACCCAAGGACATTTTGTGATTGGTGTAATTTTTCTAATTGCTTTTATTCGACGTTTCCGTCGTTAATTCCATTATAGGGAATGTTGGTGGACGCGTGGGAGGGTAACAGTAACATCCCTAAGAGGATGGCTTAGTGTGCTGAGGAAAGTACCATCCCCCATGGTTCCAATCCTATTCAGGATGATCTATCCAAGATTACTTCGTAAACTTCCGGAAATAACCACTGGGGCTCGCCTATACTCAACCATCCACCTCTATGTACTTGTAGAAACGTTAGAACGTTACTTGAGCATCACACATACATACAACAAACACTCACACACTCAGCAAGTTGATTGTGTTCACGTAATTGAACATTCTTGCTTATCTTCGTAAAAGTGTGAATCCGATACTTGTGAATAATGAATAAAGATATATTTTTAATTACCGAATGATTTTCCCCACTCGTAAGGAATGTAAAGCATAAAAAGCTGCTACAAATAAATTTCAACCGACCCTCAATTGTTTTTAGAGAAACTTTCTTCCACCTAAATCTGATAGAAGATGTAAAAAGAAAAGAATGAAATATGTAATATTTTATTTACCAAAATGTATTGCAATCGAGTTAAAGCTTTTGAAATCAAACTTAGATTTATTTTCTTTCTGCCCTGTGAGATTTTCAGATTTCTTGGCAAGGTCCAATTTTCTGTTTGACAGTTTCTCTGTTTTGTGAAAAGAAATACCTTTTATTATGATTGAGAAGCCAAAGTATTCACAAAATCGACTTTACGAACGAAAGGGTAATTACAAAGTACTCGGTCGTGGTTCTGAGAATGCAGTGCTTCATTCTATACCTATAGTATTCCGCATAATTCGAGGACTTTGTGCACAATGAATCACAGGAAATTAGCTAAAGATATTAAAGCAAATTGACCTGAAACGTGCTCGACTTATTAAATTAACTATGGCACAGTTCCTCCAGTATTATTTTGTTTCAATCTTTGCTACACATCAACTTGTCCATTTTTATGACACAAATTTCTTCCACAAAGGTGACTTTTTCACTTTTCTCTAAAAGTCTAAATTTAGATTTTTTACTCAAATTCCTTGGTAACAGTCGAAAAAATTCGATACAATTAGACTTGAGCAGAGACGCGAGTTGGATGACAAAAGCAACATACTGTTTCAGCATTCCTACATTTTTTCGATCCTTTCACAATTTCAAAGGGCTGAATAAAAATAAAATAAAAATAACTGAAATTTAGGTATATGAAATTCAAATAAAAGAAATTTCAGGAAATTATTTTTGCAGAAAATGATTGGAGGTGCTTTTTTTTACTATCAGTCAGTCATGTTCGATCTACAATGTGTTTCAGTCTGCATTAAGCGAAATCTACGTTCGGATTGAATGTACGACCACCCCGAGGCACGTAAATCAAATTTAAAAATCCCGGGCGAGTATCTCGTCCTGACGTGTCATCCGTATAAATACACGGGATAAAATATCCTAAAGAATGGTACCATGTTGTCCATAGAAGTCCCCCGAGTGTCGTTTCTAATGGCATCGCCATTCACCTCTTTCACCCCCAAAGCTCTCTCGAACCCCTTCTATTGCTCCACCGGCATTCGCGTAAAATTAAATCAATGGAGAAACATAAAGCACGTACTTATTCGTTTAGTTTTGATGTTTCGAGCTTGGTCCACGAAAAATAATAAAAAAAATAAATTCTATAAGAGAGAAATTGTGAGGAAACTTTAAAATTTCGGAGATTTGTATTCATTGGAACGCAGCAGATTAAACTATATCGCTTTTGAAATAAATATTTTCAAAAACATACAAATGAACTAACAAAAGTTATCGGACATTGTTCTGCAAATAATGTTGAGAACAATTTTCATAGAAAATATTGAGTAATGACATAGACATTTGATAGTATGCCAAAAAATATTTTTAAAAAGTTTCATCCCCCTTAACTAACAATAAGTGGAAACTCCCCATTTCATCCCCTACGTGTAAAAAGAATCAATAAAAAAATCAATGAAATTACTTTAACATCAAGGCCCAAAATTTCATGGTTTATAATAAAAGTATTTGATACCAAAAACCCTCCGAAAATGTTTTATCCCCCTGAACAGGTAGAAACTTTTTTTCATGGAAATGAAACTTTTTTGTAATGTTTTTGACAACAAATTTTTTTATAGAAACAAAATTCTTTCTTATAAACAATAAAACTTTTGTGTTGCTGAAACGATAGTGCGAACTGCATTTATCTACCATTTTCGGTTTAATGAACTTTATATGTGAATAAAGTTTTGAACGTTCATTGAACGATCCAAAAAATTTTTTTTTAATTTCTTTCGCTAATATTACATCAGGGACTTCAAAAATATCTTTCTATGGAGAAAAATTCTACACTTTTTGCTTCTAAGGGTGAGAAACAACCCTTAATGTACTTTAACGCATGTGCAATTTTTAAGTCGTTATAATTAACATTTATTCAGAGAAAAAATTATTCAAGCCTTTAAAAGTCGTAATCCGAAGAAATCCTACAATTAAATCAACACTTTCGACCACCCCCAAAAACCATCCCTTACGAAAAGTAACAAAAATCGAGAAAACGACCCTATAATTAATAACTATATAAAAATTTCTCGACGTGGAAAATTATCTTTAGTAGTCCACCGTTAAAGTACGTTAAAGGTTGTTTCTCACCCTTAGAATTAGAAAGTAATATTAGCGAATGAAATTTTTAAAAATTATATAAAAATTTTTTTGGATCGTTCAATGAACGTTCGAAACTTTATTCACATAACTTTAACACGTAAAACAATTGTCCACCCGTTTGAAAAGTTTGCAGACGTTAAATTTGCTTAAAAAGAAAATTAAGTACGTGAAGACTCTATTACAGAGTATTACTCTAAGTTGTGTTTGGCACTTTCTTCACTCAGAGGTGTCAAAGAATGCTTTTCGTCTGGTTTTCCGTTTGCTAGACGTTTGTAAAGGGTTGCGTGTTCTGGTGGAAATACTGGGATGGAATTGTACACTTCGAGTTCTACGAATAGTGGGCGTTGAAAGGGAATAGAAGGGTAGGAGGAGACGAAAGTGAGAAAAAGAGGAAGTACTTAAAGGGGATGGAAAAGTTATACTTTCCCTACAGTTTCAATACGCAACAACTCTTTTAAACTAAAATAGTTCTGCTTTTTACTCGAATACTTCCCTCTGACGATTCAATTTCCGTTTCGCGTTTCAAATATTTACATTTTATCAATTTATCAATGAAGATTGCAAATACTAAATTCTACAAACATCTCTGGGAATTACCGATGTTTGCCGATTGTAATTTTTTTGACTGGATAGTCAAACTAAGGGGGGAGGTTTCATATCATCTGATTATTAAAAATTGCGGATAACACATTTTTCTTGCTTGAAAACAGTTCTTTTTGAATATGAAAATATTTGATCGCTATGCAGGTTCTTCTACATTTTCTGTTTACATGTGCACTTTGTTAGAATGTAGAAACTGCAAGGGGAGAAAATTCAATGAAGCGGGCGAGTAAATATTGGTTGAAACTGTGCCAAGGGTTGGAGGGGAAATATTATGGTGGGAGTTTGCGGATATCAGATGTCGTGAATTTTCCACTATTAAGACGCCGTTGCTCCCGTAAAGCAACCAACCTATCCTTGCCGCCACGAAATAAGAACACCCATTTGGCTCACCTTTATGCACTTAGTACAAAGGTCGAATTTCATGTTACGTCTCACACTCAGGTGGATATTGCTTTCCGCTCGCACGTGACACTTTTTTTCCTCATGTTCACGTTCAATAGCGAACAAAAATGAAGAAACGAAAAACAAAATTGAACGAGTTCCTTGGTCTGGATTGTTCGATATTTTTTTTTCATATTGAAAGAGAAAATGAAGTGACGTTTAGTTTTATTTAGAGCTGAAATATGTTTTCTTTCGTAGAGAATCTATGATGAAATATATAGTCTGAATAGATAACAGAAGTCTGTATAGTGAAAGAATCTCTATAAAAATTTTAATACCTGTTAATTTATTACGATTGAGTAAAGAAGCGCACTCATTCTTCAAGAGGCGTGTGCTTTTATAAAACATGGTTCATTTTTCATGTAAGGGAAGTTAACTTTGAATTAAATACGCAACGTGAAGTTTCGAAAGAGTCTTGCTCTATTATCATGCAAAAGTTCTTGCTATACTCATAAAACATATGCAAAGGGATTTATACAGTTCGCTTGAACGGTGGCTCGAATACACGCACCGAGGCCAACGCGCTCAAATATTAATGTGCTCATTAGCGTGCTTCATATTCATGGCAGAAAATTCCCTATTAATTATGTAACTGTGCGGCAGTCGTGGTAACCGTGGCGGCGATCGCGACGAATCTGAAAATTGAGCCTTTCAGCTACGCACGATCGATGAAATCTGCACAATTGTGGCGACATCGTACACGCGAATCTCTTAGCGAAAGTTATTTTTCCTTTTCCTGTATTTTTTATCTTTTGTTTTTCATTAGAAGAAAAAAAGTGTGAGAGAAAATGCACATAAATCAAGTCGCGAAAGGTCTTGAAACATTAATGAAGGGATAATCGCATATATTCTAAAAAAAATAACATTTACAATATAGAATTTTTCATGGCAAGTATTTAAATTGAAAAATTTTGTAAATTCATTTTTTTTCGAATTTCGCTGAGAAACTTTGTATTTAAGAAAATTATAAAACTCAATAATTTAGTATAATTCGTTTTAAAGTGTGGAAAATAGGGGTTTGCGTATCAGAAATCAATATAGTGGTTTTCAACCAGTAAAAGTTAATAAGTAATATTTTTTATTCGAAAGATTGAAAGAATCATTTAAAAACTGAAATTTCTCAAATGAAAAGTCTTTCATTATGTACTTTGGTTTGTTTGCATCGTCGATGTTTTTACACTCGAACCCCTCAAATTTCACCGCATTCCTCCCTCAAAATTCACCATCATGTTTCTCAGTAAGCACGTGATACCACTGCGCATACCATGGCACTGGGCATCTGATTGGTTGCTATTGGCGCGCAGTTTAAAATGCTAAAAAATATTATTTAAACGCAATACGCATGCGCAATTGATGTGACTATAGAGGGAAGGAATTTGGTGAAATTTGAGGGGGCCTCTGGTTTGGATTTCGTGAAATTTGAGGGGTTCGAGGGTAGTGGGATTCATATTTGTGCATAATTGATTTTCAATTCAATTGAAATGTGATGCCAGCAAGTAGGGGATGATTTCAGGATTTAGCATGAAAACCTACTCTTCGCCTAATTGAGATGAATTATTAGTAGGAGAATGACGCGTGACTAGTACCCCTATTTCGTGAGAGTCAAGCACAGGAGGTTTAACCCCAGAAAACTTTAATTACTGGAGGTGGAACGCTTCCGGCGTGCGGAGCACGATTTAATGTCCAGGCATTTAAGCTAGCCGCGTATTTATTATTTTTTCTCTTGCCTTCTACATCCGCGGTAGTCAGAATTTAGTTGAAAAATACTTTAGACAAATTCATGAAAAAGTGCATGCCTCGGAAAATCTGCTACTAAATGAAAATTAAAAAATAAATTTAAAAAACTCGCAAATAGTATCTATATGTTCAAACTAAAAAGGCAAAAGCGTTTCCCCTTTTTTTCCCCACATTTTTCCCTTGTTTTCATTTAAAAAGTGACACTAAAATTGTAAAGAGTAAGTCAGGTATCCTGCGAGTTAAGGGTGTATTCTGGTCTAGAAAGCAGATTTTCGGCCGTTTTTTGAAATTTAATTTAAAAAAAACAAAAAATATTTTTAATATCCATTTTTTTACCATGTCTTTATTGATATTTTGACAATACAGAAAAAAAGTTTCACACAAAAAAATTAAAAATTAAAAAAGTTAGAGGGGGGGAAAGAGACAGGTGTGAAAAAAACGGTGCATCCTGGCAACCATGATTCCAACTCTCCTGGTGATCTGAAAAAAAAACCAAAATAAATTCTCAATCAGTAAGGATGCTGTTATAGCCCCTACCTCGGGGAACATGAAAAAAAATTTTTTTACAAAATGGCGACTGTCTGAAATCAAAAATCAATTTTTTACCCCTTTTTTTGATGTTCCTGAATTTTTTAAAAATAGTAAAAACCGAAATTTTGACACGAATCTGGTAGGGGCTATAAAGGATTATATAAAGAAGGTTCACACAAAATTTCAAGTAAATCGGTTGGCTAGAACTTGAGATATCGTGGTGGCCATGTCGAAAAAAGTAGTTTCGAGAAAAACGCGTTTAAAAAAGTGAGTAAAAATTTCAGGCAGTCTGTCATTTAATAGTGCGCTATACTTACATTTTGTCAATCAGCCATTCCTGATTCATACATCGGACCTTCTTCTTCTTCAAAATAACTGTTTTCAGCAGCTCTCTCTGTCAAACGAGCACTTCTACCTTCTTTCGAAGCACTTCTACCTTCCTTCGAAATAATAATCATTACATATGTGCAAAATCTCGATTTTCTCGAAAATTGAGTAAATATTTAATAAATAAACAAATGGAAATTCAAAAATCGACAACCAAGGTCCTCTGAAATTTATTGAATTTTAATTTAAAAAAAAGAAATTATAAAACGGAGCAAAATTGAAGGCTCTGAAGACTTTTGAACGGAAATTTTGCGTTTGGTCCCACTGTGGCGGCCGGACCGGTTTAGTTGCCGCGTCACTAAAGTAGCTGTAGCTCTATAAATAATTGAAATTTTTAAAATTCCTTTGGAGGATATGTTCTTAAAGGTCTAAACTTTGAAAATGTGCAAAAAAAAAAAATCGATTTTTTCAAAATTCTAGACCAGAATACCCCCTTAAGTAAGCATTCTCGTCGGTCTTTGAGATTGTAGGTGAGAAGAAGAGTGAAGCAAAAAATTTCAATTACCCGGAAAATTGGTGTTGGTGAGTCTTGAGAAGGGAAGAAGGGAAGAATAAAAAAAAGCCCTAGAGACGTCGGTATGTAAGGAACGTAAGAGTTTCACGAATCGCCGCGCAGGTGCGAGAGGAAACGCGAAATAAATCTCGTCGCGGGGAGAAAAGAATACCGCTGCGGCAGAAACGCTGGAGGATTATTACAGCTTTTCTTTTTTTCCACGATTCTCCGTCCCTTTCTGGTCCATCTCACGTTTCGCTCATCCCTTTTCTTTTAAACCGTCTACTCTTGACTTTGTCTCTTTTTTATTGTTAAGTCCAGCTCCATAATAGCAAAATTACACCTGATCGTCGTCGATCTCGGGAAAAAGATTCCACCATCTTCTCTTTCTCACTTTTGCATAAGAGATTGAAAACTAGAAAAATTTGCTGTCAGGTCAGGTCTCTCAAAATTCTATTTTACTTTCGTAATTTAATTTGTGTTCAAAATATAGCTTAAACTTTCTATTCTTTAAAATTTCTCTCTCGGAGGATCTGGTATTAATATAGAAAAAGGAGAACGGGATGAAGCTTACAGACTTGCTAAGTGATGAATGAGAATATTAGTTTGCTTCTGAAGCAAAAAATTAAATAGGAGGAAAGGAAAATGGTCAAGGCCTCGGCTTAGAAAAAAAAATATGATAGATGAGGACAGGAATATAGTAGAATTAGGGTAAAATTCAATCTAATTTGTTCTTGTTTTATTTTTACTTCCTAGAAAGTGTTTATGGATTTGACAAATAATTTCGCTCTTTACTTTTTATTTTGTTATGTTATTGGTATGAGAAAAAATATTCGAGTCCTTGTTTATTTACTTGATCCCAAATTCCGAATGAATATTTTTTTTTCTCTTTTACAAAGTAGACCACATCGTTTCCGTTATATCCTGCAACTCGGCAACAATGGTAGGAAACAAAAAAAAAAAAAAAAGACAAGTACTCACTGCCGCGATAAACTCGTCCGATGGACGGGTCGGCAGATTGGAAAATTGTTTTTCTCTCCGTTGCTCTATTAGGGAATCTCTGTTCTACGGTGCCTGAGTAAAAATAAAGTCAGTACTTTTTTTTCAGTTCGGCCTCGAAATGTGCATTTTACACAGGTGTATAAGAGTCTGGATTAAATAATAAGCAGCCAAGTGCGTCAGTGTTAGGAGGCTCAAGATATGATTTATAAAAAAAAAAGAAAGAGAAAAAAAGGAAGCCCGCGCTTCCTACATTTTTTTTCACCCTTGAGAAGAAAAGACTGCTTCATCTTATCTGTTGAATCTTCGATATATCGTCGTGATTAGTTTCGATAAGCTCCGTCCTCTGCAGATTAAACTAATGAAAAGCTGAAATATCCTCTTTGTGCAGACTATTTTTATTGGAAGCTCATATCCTGGAAATATTGTTCATTTTCCCCAGATAAGAAAAAAATACGTCTTTGCATGTAATTTTGCAAGTGTGTGAGCTTGTATTGAAAATCTGCTAACAGTAAATAACTTTTTTGATTAATTATTCAAACTGCTCGAATTTCTGTTTCGAGCTTATTTCACACGAGGAGAGTGGAAATTTTTTATGAAGTTTCAGGAGAGATCCTGTTGAATACAGGAGCTCACACTGTCGCTGCTCCTATCAAATGAAGTACGCAGTAAAGCTTCCGCACGCTAGCGTAGTTTTACGAAGTAGCTTAAAGTTCCGTGTATGAACAACAGAGATATCTTAAAGTCTGTACAATATAAATTTAATGAATTTATCGATTTTCAAAATTTATATTCCCTTTATCAACATTATATAACAGTTATAATATTGTGTATCAAAAACTCATTCGCACGAGTCAAAATCGCGTTTTTAAAAGTTTGTCTCTTTAAAGCCCGAAGAGCTGCTTGAAAGTGGTTTTAAAGGGGTTGGGGCGAAAAACTATTTATGATTTATCTAGCTTTGGAAAAAAAACAATGCTTGATATTTAACTTTATCATTGATCTCTGAATAGATTGAATCCTTCGATTAAGGAATTTGAGTCCTTCGATTAAGATATAAGATTCAAAGCAATGGAGAAGAGACCAATTTCTGACTCTGTTCCATTTTTCTCAGTATGAAATTACGAAATTCAGTTCCACTCAAGAAGAAAAAGCGATTTTAAAAGAATCATAGATGTAATCGTTCTATCCTTTATGCGATAAAGTCGACATCTTATGACTTGTTTAAGAGACCTTTGGGGTGACTCTAAAATGGTCCCATACATAATTCGCACATCCGTGACTTTGTTGTAGTTTTAGGGGTGGGAAGTTAAGGATGGCAGGATAGAAATCGAGATACGCTGAAGGTAAAACTGACACTTTCATCCACTCGATTGACCTCTCTTACAGGGATGTACACTTTTCAAACCCTCCTCGCTTCTTCCCCGTCAGAGAGGGCTGATCTAAAATATTAATAGGAAGGCGCACGAATGAGCTGGAAATTCGATACCTCTCTCCGTCTTTCGCGCTCTCTCGTGGCGTGAAACGAAAACATTCCCCGTAGAATAGCTTTCGAAAAAAGTTATTGCTTCTATCTCATGGGGGACAAACAAGATACTGAAATTAGTTTTATACATATAAATAAGTTGAGAAGAGGTGTTTGATTTAATGATTGATGATATGATTCGGTCACTGAATGATTCAAAGTGATATTTATATTCATGTTCGAATTAAGGGGAAAGGTTCCACGCAGAGTGCTTATATCTATAATTATATTATTTTATCCGAAACACTTTTGGTATATTCCAACGGCTTTAATAAGATATCAATGCTTTTAGCAGATTCTAAGAGATTTATGATGATTCGAGGGGTTAAAAAGTAATTCCAGGATTATCATGCGCGCATATTGTTGATAGTACTAAATGATATAATATTTAATAATTTTAAAAGGTATGATTGGAGTAGGAAAATTAATTTCCATATGCTTGGCATTTGAGTCTATAAAATCCATTTTGTGACTAAATTAGCTTTGGGATGAATAAAAGGTCGCTAATTATTCAAAATGGGGTGCTAAAAATTAATTGTAATTAACGATCTTGCGTGTTCATGCAGAGAGCAGTTATTACTTAGAATCCGAGGGTTTTAAGAGGAGTTATCAACCCTTTACGAGTTTCACATGTCGAGGTCTCGTGTCATAATATAAACGATCACTTCTTCCCCGTTAGAGTGTCCGCGTTTACGTCGAGTTATAATCTCGTTCTATGAAGCAGGTGATTCGACTAGCTCTCTACTACCTACGTGAAGTACGAAATGTCTGCTGTTATCTTTTTGGAACGCCTTGTTCCAGAATGGAACGAGGACTCGCGTGCCATTTAACGCCACGATAGGATTGTTGTCATTGTAATGGGTGTTACAGCTATGCGATCGACGTATTGAGAGCAACACGAATCGGAGTCGCTCTTCCATTCACTCTATTCATCGCCCTCTATGAATGACTAACTCCACTGCCTCTTTTTTTCGCAACAATCAACAGTTAAATGAAATTGAACACTAAAAGTACCCACTTTTAAAGTTATTTAAAGTTTCGAACTTTAAGTACATCGAACATCTGACTTGCAATATCACAACTACGAATGCAAATGAACGATTGTATTAATTTACATGCTAACTGAATATTATAATCGTTTTGGTATAAACGAACAAGTCGTCTTAACTGATTAAAAAAACAGTGTTGCGTGCGAAAGGCCAGTAAATATATGTATTAAGTAACTATCAAGATGAGGCCGTAAAACAATTTTATGTATAATAATAAAATAATACATATCTTGGGAATCTTTTTAGGGTTCGTAATATTATGTTCCATACCATTCGGTATGGGGTTGAAGGTAGCTTTGGGTAACTGGAACCCGTAAACTCGAAACCGATTGAGGCTGATAACCTATCGAACTCTAAGCAGAAGCTCGTAAAGCGTGTTATCTATTAGCTTGTCTGTGATAAATGACTCGCTTCCTTCCCAAAGAACTTTCTACGCAAACCATCCGGAATGGGATTGCGTCTTTGATGGGTCTAAAGACATCTAAGGATATCTCAAGACACCTAAAAAATTAGCCTTTTATTGACGTTATTGGTCTGGGTATAACGAAAAAGGTTTCAGGATGTTTCAAAAGATTTTAAGAGATTTAGGTTGCTAATAAAAGAAAAATGAATAAAGAATTTTTCCGCATATCAAATACTTATTATAATATATTAACAATATAAAATAGAATCACCCTCAGAAATTTGATATTACCCTCCAAAGTCTAACATTAGTACAAGGTGATTTAAGTTTATCTTTCATCTCTGTGGTGGTAGACTGAGATTTATTGACATTCCCAACAGAAAAAGTGATTACTAATAAATCTTGTGGTAATCATTCAATTCAATAAAAGCTTAATTTAGGACATGTGACTCCGCTTTATCAGCTTGATGATGATCTATTTATATATTGAAAGGATATATTATTGAAGTATTATTAGCAAAAGGATATTATTCTGCAAAAAGAAAAAGGCTTTTCTTTTCCGAAATTGTAGTCATTCCTGGTTTTTTTCTCGGAACGGCTTCAGGTCGGGAGAATTTTCTGAACACTATTTGAGAAAGAGACTTCTTCTCTCACTTCTCTTTTATTTTTTCCTATGCCTTCTCTTGTACCGTGGAGTTTGTCTTTCCACACGAGAAATTTCTCACGTCGCGAAGGAAAAGAAGCGAAAGAGAGACACTTTTTCCGAATGTTCCCAGAGAGGGTAGGAAGATCGGATTCGAAGGGTGGACTTTTCCGTTTACAAAAGGGAGATAACGATAAAAAGGAAGCCAAGAAAGAAGAAGGTTCGGTGATGACTGGCAAACCTGGAGTCACCAGAGGCTGACGTGACGACCCTTAAAAGCTGCAGTTTGCTTAAGCGGTTGGCGAGGGAGAAACGAAGTGGGTATTTATCATTCCGGGAGATAAAAGCTATCTGCCTGCTTAGGGCGCTACACATTTCTGCTTTTTAATTCCGACATCCTATCGTACTCTTATTCTCCCTTCTCCATATAATTTTACCGAAAATAAATAGAAAATAAGATCAAACCATTCTTCGGACGTGACACCTCCCTCCTTAATTTGAATATACAGATGTCATAAGAATTCTCAAATCATTTTATAGAAAAATTTTTAAATGAGCAAATAAATATAATAAATGGATGCATCTTACTTCGGTACGTGATATCGTCATTTTTGGCGAAAGAACTGGAATCAATTGTTATGCCAGCAATATAAATTGGCAGCGATGTGGGTAGCAGAGACCACCCCCAGTCTCGTCACCACTTTGCGCACCTATGCAGGCCACCATGACTTATGCATGCTTTCGTTCGGGACACCGTATACATTTTATGAGGCCGTGCAGCACGCCGTGAAGACCGAACTTTATGCGTCGCACGGCGGCTGCTTTATGGCACCATACCAGTGAAATGTTCGCTTTATGGGGAAATGCACGACGCAGCAACAAAGAAAGGGTTGGCTTACAACAGAGTCGTATACGCAAACGGTCTTCTAACCCCCAACCCCTTATCCTTTTACTTATACAGGATCTTCTTCGACAGGCTGCCATACGGTTCTCCCTTTAAGTTTACATACCTCTTTAGTCGATGGACTTTAGATCTACGAACTTTCCTCGATCCTGAATATTTTATCCCTATAATATTCAAATAATTTTAAAACCTTGGTAGTCGCACTGTAATACCAGTCCAAATAATATGAAGAAGCTCATAAAATATACCAAAAATTGATAAATCAATTAAGATTAGAGGATCGGATCAAAAGAGGGTGAAGAGAATTTTGCGATTAAGGTAGATCCACCTGTTTGACTTGAGATTCCTGTGCTTGTCAGGGGAGAACGTGCGACGATACGCTAGGAAAAGGGGTAGAGGTTTCATGGTCTGGAAGTCGTGGAGAGCTCCTAATGGAATCGTGGTAGAAATCGAGTCATTCCCGAGGCTTCGATTCGCAATCGAGGGTGCTCAAGGAGCTTCAGTCCTCCCCCATTTACCCCCATCTCCCATCCCTTGCATGCTTTTCACTCTCTTCACTTCCACCGACGCGAATGGAATTTCCGTTTCGAATCGAAGAAATCTATTTCCAAGGGAGTGACGTATTCGCGACTCACACTCAATAAGAGTCACCCGGCGAAACTAATCGATCATGTGACGTATGGCGAGCGGGTGATATATCTCGCCTTCGAGGGTGTAAAAGAAGCTTCAAGATGCTCTCCTCGCCGTCTCATGTACTGCAATACGACCAACGAAACTATAACTAGGTTCTTTTCGGACTCGAGATGTACCTCAAAATCTCATTTCGAAAAATTATTTGCATTATTTGTCTAAAATAAGTTATGTTTTAAATGAACATATTAACATACTATTATATTAAGGGGTAACACCACTCTATCGGCCGAAAAAAAGCCTGATTTTGACAATTTATTTTGAGAGTATGGGAAAAGGAATAGCATTTCTTTTTAGTGGATTTATTTAACGCATATTAAAGTATGAAAAAAAAAATTTTTATTATTTTTTTCATATAAAATGGCGATACAGGTAATCTCCGGTAAAGTATTTTCGGAAAGATGCTCCACGGGCGAACAAATTTCTGGGAAACTGTGAGAGCTGGACCAGAAAAACGAAAAATTTTTTAAATTATATTCTATTATCTAGAGAAGTGCATAGGATTTTTTTTATATCAATTTTTGTAGAAATGGTGCACTTTTTAAAAAAGTATGAATTTTTTGCCAAAAAAATTGCAGTAAATTGTTTATAAAAAATGCAATTAACATCAAATCAAAAAACGGCTACGTACTTCTTTAGAGAATATACTTGTGAAGCTACTGTAAAAATTACAAGTAGATTCACGCATTGGTGTTAAAGGAATTGGTTCGCTCAGTTTGAAAAAAGCCGTTTAGAGAAAAACGCGTTTAAACCAAGAGGGTATAGTTTTTAAGACTCTAAAGTACTGTTTAAGTTAAAAAAAAAAAAATAAATCGATTCTTTGAAAATCCTAGAGTGGTGTTACCCCTTAATTGAGGGGGTTGGACGCAAGTGCTCTCTTTAAAATTCGATTTGTTCATTTCACTTAACAAATTTTGTAATTAGATGTATAAAAAGTCTTTTTTACTCCTACAGTGGATCAAGCATATTCATTATCATGGTTTCTCGAAATAGAAAATGCCCAAATTCGAGTTATTTCTCTGCAACCCTTATCTCGTTATTTCGGACGAGGGTTACCTTTTTATTTGACAGAAATCTCTGCTTGTATAGGTTATCTCCTCGTTTAGGACAATTTACAAATATATTCGTCCTTGTCTTCCCAGCCCCTCTATCTCATCCCTACAACAAAGACAAAGATATCTAACAGGAAATTCAAAACGAAAGAATTCTCAAAAAAAAAACTGCGTTACTTCACTGCTTTTATTTTTCACTGAAAAATTCTGCTCACGTCAGTTTATTTTTAAATATACATACACCTGAATGTATCTCAACAATAGAAGCTTTACATCACCTTTTTTCCATTCAAAAGCACTTTTACCTTTGTATTAAGGCAACAATTAGAAAATAGTTACTCTTTTGATGCCGGTATCCCATTTTTCTCTACGGTTTTTGTGGTTAATATTCAATTTAGATACATGTTTCATTTATTTCTCTCTGCATGCAATCGTAAACTCCTTTTTTCTCTCTGCTTCGCACGATATGCGATTAGGGGTGCTCTGAACCGCACTAAAACTCCGTTTTGGTTCTCTGAAACATTTTTTCCCTGCCAGAAAATTTAAGTGGATACATTTCACTGCCAGGCAAAAAACTACAGAGCTCGTTTCCCGACCTCGTGCGTCAAAGAAAAGGAAGCTGATGATAATATGCTTTTGCGTGATAAGGGCTAGTGCATTTGGAAAAATATGCATCAGTGATTTTAAAGCTATTCGCCCTATTTTCAATATGTTTCGATTCGGGATTAATTTTCTAAGAATATTAAAGTTCTGTTAAGTAAAATTCTTGCCTAAAATATTTTAATGACTCATTTAAATTTAAATAAAATTTAAAATTCATGGAATATTCCAGTAGAGTGAATCTGGGTACTCCAATTATAATTTGTCATATTTATAACAGTTCCTTTAATGGATAATGTCCTACTAGCCGACAGAAGACCCTTCTTGAAAGACCCGATAAGCTGGAGAACAGCAGGTCGTTGTCCTTGTTTCAAGACACGTCCGTTAATCGCGCAAACGAACAGAATATACCACGACGTTAATTAAGAAGGATGTCTCTGGGTATTAGCCAACTCGTGCACTTGAGAACGCTTTCGAGTTGCCTGCGGTGCCATAAACGGACGAAATGACAGGGGGATGTTGAATAAGGGTAGGATTGTTCTATGGCTTACCCACACCGCAACAATGACTCTACCAGACTAAGTTCCTTTGACAATAATTATAGAAACTCACCTGAAACACAAAAACAAATACTCATTATTATCATTGTTAGACATGTGGATTAAACATTTTTAAAAAATATTAATAGTATGTAAATTTAATCCAAATCTCGAATTTCAACTTCGAGTGCTTTCAAGCTTGGCATGTTGAATTTCAAGGGCTCTACACTGAAAAAAATGGTTTAGCTGT
>CAJFCP010000128.1:1958779-2002181 GCA_904066005.1 Synergus itoensis | reverse complement strand
GCGGCTAAATTCTTTCTATCACTTTAAATTCGTGATTTATTAATAGTGTGACAGGTAGGTAAAAAGCTTTCACTGTTTTATGGATAAAAATAAAAAATGAATGTAGACGCTTTTATAGCTTTTATGATCATTTTTCAATTCAATAAAATTATAAGAAGGAAAAGGAAACCGTCAATCAGGTTCGTATATAAACAATTGAAAAATGGACGCTATCCAAAGAAATTCAATTTCTAAAGAATTTATCAAAAAAGGGATTTATCCAGTATTTTATTATCCGTTTAGTGATTTAAGTTTATGATTGATAGAAAATTATATTTACATTATTACAATGAGTAATTCGTATTAATTAATATGTTCGTTTTCAGTGATCAATTGAAATGAGAAATTTATGTGAAATCAAAATATACATCAATAAAAATGAAAGAGCACATAAAATATAAATTAATCATTAAGTTTCATATTGTGATGCAGGAAAGAGTAAAAAGAACAAAAATTGTTTCTGAATAACTGGTTCTTTGACGAATAAAGCAGACACTCGAATCAACGGAAACAACGAGAGTCACAAATCGCATTTGTATTCAAGTGAATGAACCCGAAAAGGTTACATTACATTTGGAAGCAAGACTGAAATATTTCTGGGTTTTGAGTGGCTATTGTGAGAAAATCAAGGTTTTATTCCTGAATTTCGGATATTGTTCGTTTGTAAACGAATATTAGATTTAGCAAAAATGTCCAAGAATAACTTTTCATCTTGTTTATGACGAAATCATATAATATTAACTCTTCAAATTACCGGGAAATATCTGACATGTTTTATAGAAAATCATATTAATTAACTACAATTTCATGAATTCATATAATTTTGAATTTCATATTTCAATATGAAGAGAAGTAATTAAAAGTTTAGTTTTATGGAAATTCATAAAATATTTGTTTAGCTTAAATAATTCATTTTAATGTTCACTTAAATGTAACATTTATTTCAGAAAGTAATATCTTGTTTCAGTAGCTTGACCGATATTTCAGAAGGAAATGAAGGCGTGTGAACTGAAACGAAAAGGAAACTAAGGCGTGCGATAAAAAAAAAAATGGAAGCTACAAGAGTAGGATCATGTGGAACGATATGGGCGGATTTTTCCATTTTTCTGGGATATACTATGAGGGAAAGGGTGAATGGTTGAATTTTCCGTCGGAGGCCGGAAACATATATCGTAAATCGGGAGGGTCGAATCGGTGATTTTTGGCTCTCCCAATTGCGTGAGTGCGTTCGTGCGTGCGTCATATTTCCAGAATTCGAGAATGCAGAGAGGAAAGGGTAACAAAATAAACAGAATAATCCTCGTGGTGCTTCCGTAATATTGTGCAAATGAACCATCATTGTGCTTACGCTTTTGTCACTCGAAAGTCATAAAACATCGTTAATGTTCAACGAAATGCAAAAAAACCTTCAAAATAAAAAAAAACTACTTCTAAACTTTTTCACGTCAATTTTAAATAAGAAATTTAATGCTAATTAGATGAAAATAACAGAAAATTTTTGTTTCATGTTTGATTGGATTGAGGGCTGATATCGTACTCGAAACTAATTAAAATGAACATTCATTCGCGGCATTCAAAAATATATAAAAAGTGTGAATTTATTTATTACAATTTCTCTTAGTTTTGGGGAGAAAAAAATTTGCCAATCACGCCTTCTAGCGTGTTTGTGGTCTGTTTACGTAAATACTATTGGATCGATGCCGCTTATCGTGCCGGTCACGCGACTTGGTCGATTGGCTTTCGTTCCGCTGTGAGTTCGTTCATTTTTCATTCTCGATCCGATAAGAACGACATTCGGATCACACAAGCAGACTTCTTTCACTCTTTTTTGACATTTCGATACAAAATTATGCTGCTTTTCTATATCCAACGAATTCGGTTTCGATTGCGATAGAAAAAAGATTAATCGCACATCAGGGCGATTTTTTTGAATATAATACGACATACACTCTGTATAGTCCGATTTCAAAGTGTGTAGCTTAAAATCCAAAAGTGTCCAGTTCAAAACTTAATTATTTTCAATGAAAAAGCTCCATTCTGCAAATTTCAACTAAAAATGATCATAGAAAGAATAATTTTAGATTAACAGTTAAAAATATATATTGAAAGCGTTAAGGATTGAATAACTTCACAATAGGTCATTCAAAATTTGAAAATTTAGTATTTTTTAAGGGATTTTTAACGATTTGATGTCTCAAATCATTTCACGGAATTTTAGAAGATTTGTAATGATTTCAAAGGAATTCAAAAAGAGTTTAATGGTTATCAAGAGACTTCTCGGAATTTTAAGAGATATTAATGGATTTAAAATGATTTTCAAATTTTCAAGAGATTTGAAGGAGTTTTCCAAGATTTAAGAAATATTCTAGGATATTTCAAAACAATTCATAAAAATTTAAAGAGTATCAAAACACTTCAAATCATTTTAAGAAACTACAAGAGATTTCAAGTGAATTAAAGGAATTCCAAGGGATTTCAAATTTTGAAAACCATAAAAAAACCTCTTGAGTTCTCTTAAAATTCCTCGAAGTTTCATGAAAACAATTAAAATCCCTTAAAATTCTTTTATGAATTCTTTTAAAATTCCGCGAAATATCCGGAAATTCCTTAAAATGCTGCGAAATTTTTTAAAAATCCAAAAAAATCCTTTTAAAATTCCGCTCTTAAAAGGTGATGTAACGAAATTTCTTCAAAATCTCCAAGATGTCTTGTGATCAGAAAATTGGAAATTCCCGGGTTTTTCCCGGTTTTCCGGTCCATTAGACACCCCGTTTCGTCCATTAGACACCATGTTTCGTTATTGAAAAAAATCGAAAAAAATGTCGCACATTTTGCATATTTATTTCTAATTTGATTTAAAAGACATAAACTGGATAATTTGCAGGATCAGTATGAACTCTATTAACTATATTTAGTGAGAGCATGTAAATAACAAGCCTGATTTCCTTTCATTGAAGGATTTCAGTGAGAATTTATATACACATCTATGATAACGACGTCACCCATGTCCATCAACAGTGGACAGAATAACCTTTGAATGGCCGTTAGTACTATTATTGTTATTGCCGTACCCTAGTTTCGCGTGGCTTAAGCGATTACAGAGATGTAATTAACAGCGACAACAGGGCGTTTAATACTGCAAGCAGGAGAGAAGTGAGAGGATCTAAACAGAGAGAGAAGGATAGAATGGGTAACAATGAGAGCGGGGGTAATTTATCTTGTTGTATTAGCGAATAGATGATAATGACGCCAAGGAGCAGGCGGGCTGAGGGCACGTAGAGGGGTCTTCTGCAGATGCTCTGTTCTATATTCTACAACCCTTGTGAGTTTCGTCCTATCCCTACGTACCGCACATTTGCGTTACCATTATTAACACTAAGCGATACTAATTGACGCTCAAGACAAATAGGATCCTACATATAGGCCATATAAATTCTTCAGCTCCAGACAAAAGAGCGCATCCTTTTTCATCTAACATCTTTTTCTCGTCTAACAATAATTTATTCTAAAGAATTAGCGTATTTTGCAAAATAATAATAATTTTACTTTAAAAGCATAAAAGTTCGAATTATTCGAAGATGCAGAATGGACAAAAAAGTTATTATTAAAAAATCGAGGTCAAGAGATCGAAAGAGGTTTCGATGTAAAGTGAGATGATTGGAGGATGAGATTTTCTTCTAACAATGAAAAGCACTGACAATAGAGCATCCTTTTCTTTTAGCAACGAACAATAGTGCGTAATGAGACACATTTATCATCTTTGCAGAAGGCAATTTAGATCTGGCATCAATATTTCCTTTTAATCGTGTATTAAATAACTTGAGAAATAGACCTCACAAATCTTAATTTAAAGAATGAAGTTAGAAGTTAATTTTAATAGATATAGATTGTTCATCACAGAATTATATTTCCTCCAAAGTTCCCGACAATCTAGATACATGTGCAACTGTATAAGACCTAGATGATATTGATTTTCGAGGACGCATACGCCACGCACAATAGATAATAGATAGGATAATAGGACTTGAGAGAAGTCTGGATCACTAAGGCGATTGGCTTTGACAGAATAGAATTTCCCACTTTGTGTTCATCAGAATAGTCTAAAATCGAAGAGAGAAAATCTGGTATAGGTGAATGAAACTAGAAATAAAATCCTGAAGGTAATTTGTTCTGAGGGACACACAAGATTGTGAAAAGATACTTTATATTTAGTAATCGTATTATCAAAAGCTTACTAAGATTATGCTGACCAAAGATCACACTTTTCTTTTTTATACCATTGTCCAACCTTTCATATGGCGATATTAGAAATCTTTGCTTAGCCTCTCAAAATCGATATTTCAGAGGATTTTAAAGACTTAAGGGATTTCGAAAGATTTTAATAGGTTTTAAGTGTGCAGTCCCAAATATGTAGAAATGGAGAATTCGAATCAATTTCGTACAACGATAAATATCAGCGAAAGAACTTGACAATTGTTTCTCAATATCGAAGACATTTATCTCGATTAGATTAATTTTATTGTTGAGGGTCCGAGATTCGAGAAATTTATCTAGATTTTTCGTGATTGCATCCGAATTGGTTTCACATGTCTCGCAGCCCCCGGTCGATTTATAGTAATCAGTTTATCGCGTAGGCTTTGTGTTTATTCGACGTCGGCAAAAAATTTGTCCCACCCGATATATTCGAGGACACGTAGAAGCTATTAAGCAAAATGCTTTGGCTGATCATAGAGGCAGATAAACCGGAATTTAAGCTCGAAATGAACGGACATGATCCAGTGTTCTCTAATGTAACCACAAACCCCACTAAACTTAACGGTTTGAGTATACAACCCCTGAAGCTCCTGTTTTCAGTCAAATTCAAATAGTTTCTCACTCTCAACAACTAATTAGCACAGTATAAATACACTTTTAACGAGAATCAGTTCCTCATTTACAGAATTAGTTACAACGGATAAGCACACAAATCCAAGCGTAAAATTAAAGTGAGTGGAACAACTCGCAGTAGAACAAGTCTGAACATAGTCAGACGATCCAAGGAGGTCTTGAAATTGAAATAGTTCGAGCTAAAGCGTAAACGGGTAGTGACTGCTTAAATCGATTTCAAGTTGGAGAAGTTTCTGAACAGTTTCTTTAACACTTTAAAAGCACTAAAATCTGCATATCTTTCTCGGGGGGTTAATCCGTGAAATTTCTTGAAATTTCACGAAATCCTTTGAAGTTATTTTAAAAATACCTTGAAATCTTTTTGAATCTCTTGAAATATGATGTAAACTCAAAATTCTAATGAAATCAACCCCTCGATTTTTCTTTAGTTATTTTTTTTTAGTTTAGTTAGTTATTTGCCTAAAATGCTGGTGTTTTCTCAAATTGAACAAGAATTATTCTGTTGAGCAAATTATAAAGGACACACGAAGTCGATGAAAAAATGTGACCACCCTAGACTAGATGAGATACAGGTTTGCTTTATATATAAAAGGAGTCACGCAACCGCTCTACAAAAGCACATATCCTCCGGTTTCACTATTGAAGGGAGACAAGAATTTTTTATGTCTGAGTTGAAAAATAATACTCCTGAAAACTACGAGACTGCCAACCACGTAAAATGTATTCACAGTCTGGACTAAAGGTTTTAAAAGATCCAGAGCTTTTTTGTCCAGAATTTAATGAAGCTTCATGTTTTAAAGTTCGGAAGACTTAGGTCCTCGATGAAATTTTTTTGTTAATTTTCTTTCAGAGGAGGATGCAAATCACTTTCATGACGTAGCGCTGATTACACTCTAGTAAAGAATCTTTTGAAAACAAAATGAGTGAAGTTCCTCGATCATCTCGTCAAAGCTTTATGAAGGTAAACCTTTCTTCCTAGAATCTCGAGAGATTTGATGCACGCTTTTCATCTCTTTTAAAAAAACTAAGGGCTTCCACAGCAAGGCTTGATGATCGGCTTTCGCGAAATGATCTACTTGATTCTTCTCTATTGACCGATACTCAATTAATTCTTGGGTTAATTAGGCAGAAGCTTTTCATCATCAGCAAGTTTTTTCATAGAAAGTCAGATAGTGTGATGTGTATTCACATTTTCGAACAGAGATTGAGCTAATTAAAAATTTGTGAAAGAAGAAGGATCCAACTTTCAAAATTGGAATATTAGAATAGCAAAACAGAAGACTTGACTAATTAAATCGAAGCTGTGTAGGTGAATACAGGTTTTACACCCTTGTAGATTCATCTATAAAATTTATGCAAATATCCCCTCATCGTAAAAAGGACAAGTTGCAGGTATTCTGGATAGCAGGGTGGGATAGATGAAAGGTGGTAGTGGAAGGAGGTAACTTTAGTGGGAAGGACGATATGTATTGGTTTACGTCTCGAGAGTTAGGCGAAGTGGGACCACTAGGTATATGTATACTATGGTAAGTGTAGACCTTGTGCGAAACTGATACTCGGGGTCGTTACGGAAACGATACTTTCCTCCTGGACGAAGTTTACTCGTAATTCATTTTGCATCTACTCGAAAGCTTCCATAATAGATAGGATAGATACTAACATTACAAAAATTATTCTCACTTTCTCTTTCACGTCTTTTAAAAACAGATTACAGCTCTTTAAAAACAGAAATAGGGTGAATTTTTTTCACGTAAATAGGAGAGAAATAGGGGAATAAATTCTTTAAAATGAAATGAATGCATAATAGTTTCAATTGCGAAAGTTGCTCGAGAAAGTATGTATTTCTAAATTCAAAGACCGGGGTGTCGTTAGTAGCTGCCGGCAGTAGTAAAAGACTTATAACATCAGACACGGCCATTGAGCACAAGTGAAAAAGGTCAGAGTATGAGCAGCTTGAAGGTGGACTTGACGTTGACTCGAACTACTTAGAAAACTTATTAATACGCTTTTTCGGTCGCGCAAACCATGATTTTCAGATATCCACAAAAGGAGTAAATAAAACATTAGAGTAAATTAATTACGAACTATTTGTTAATAAATAAAGTTTCTCGAATTAAGATTCTCAGAACTAATTAATAACAGCGTGATAAGTCGTGATATCAGGTTTCTAAATAAGCAATTTAAGTTCTCTAATTGCAACATGCTTAGACACTACCGGAAGTCTCACGCTTTTCTCTATAAAATATTCGCAGTCGATGGTACTGATTAGTGCTTGTTGGGATAACAACAAACTGTTAGATGGTAATAGATGATAAGGCGTAAGAAACAAGCGAACGTCATTTGAAAGACAATTCTAAAAGCTTCAAACTACATAGAACATGAAATCACAGTATGTAATGTTAAGTCTATGTATCCAGAATGCAAAGAGAGTTTCCCTAACGAGGCTGAGACGGAGAAACAAACGGTATGAAATAGGAACGGAACTAAAGAGAGGTTTTCTCCCTCGGCCTACCCTGACAACACGATTCTGGAAGCAGAGATGAGCTTACCAGGAAATCGACTTCTCTACCATAGTAATAGTGTGACACGATGCGATCGCAACTAGTTCACGAATCACCATACCTTCAACACAATGTGTGTTCTGCGGCCAAAACCATACACTTTGTGCCAGCCAACATAATACCACTCCGTGAGTTTAATTAAATCCTCGAAACTCACTTGATACTTTGCTCAACTCTATAATAGATCAATCGATATGTAGACTATTACCAAAAATAAAATAAAATCCACATTTTCTAGCTGAAACTCTTAGCTGAATGTCTTATTGATAGTTTACACACAGATCCTATCTTAAAAAAATGGTGTCACAAAATGTCTCGAAAATTTCGCATACATTGTTGTTGCAAACCTGATTGGCTTTTGAATGATTTGAAGTTGAATGAAAAAAAAAAAAAAACAAACTAGCGCAAAACAATTTCACGAAAACCTTCGAAATCCTTTAAAATTCGTTAAGGTTTCTTAAAACTTTCAAAAACCTCTTGAAATCCCTTGAAAATCCACGAAAATCATTAAAATCATAAATATCTTGAAACCCAAGTTAAAAATTCGCAAAAATCTCTAAAAATTCCTAAAAACCTCTTGGAATTTCTTAACATTTAAAATTTCTTAAAATCCTTAAAAATCTAATCAAATTCCATGGAATCCTTAAAAATTCTACAAAACCTTTTAAAAATTAGAAAAATCTCATAAAATCACTTACAATTTAACGACAACCTTCGAAATCCTTTTAAATTCTAAATTTGTTAAAAATCAGCAAAATATTTTGAAATTCCTAAAAATTATTAGAAATCTCATAAAATACCATGAAAACCATTAAAATTTCACAAATTTTTAATAAAACTCATCAAAAACTCTTACATTCTTTTAAAATGCCTTAATATCCCTTAAGATTTCATGAAATCCTTAAAAGATCCACAAAATCCTTTTAAATTCTATGAAATCTCTTGAGTCACAAAAATCTTTTGAAGTCCCTCAATAAAATTACCCGACAAACTTTAAAATCCTGCAAAATTCATTCAATATTTTAAAATTTATAAAATTCTCCTGATATTCGTTAAAATTCGTGAAAATCTCTTAGAATTCGTAGAAATTTTTGGAAATTCCTTAAAATTCTACGATAATATTCTCTTCATATCCTTTAAAATTTATTCATTAAAATTATTAGAAATCTCATCAAATTCTTTAATATTTTATATCAATCCTTTAATATTTCACAAAATTTTTTATAAATCATAAAAATTCCCTGAATTCTCTTAAAATCATTTAAAAATCGTTAAAATGCCTTACGATACGTTAAAATTTCTGAAAATTCCTTGAAATCCCACGAACAATTTTTAAATTCCTTAAAATCCTAGAAACTGTTTGAAATCTCTTAAAATTTCACACAAAACATTTCAAATCCCTTAAAATTCGTTGAAATATCTTAAAATTCCTCCAAATTTTACAAACAAAATTTTTTGAAAATATGGGATACATTATTGTTGCAAATCTGATTGGCCTTTGAATGACTTGAAGTTGTAAGAAGGATTACAAAATAATCACGCGCTTAGCGAGCGTGATGCTTTACTAGTAACGAGAAATAATTGAAAATTGTATAAAATTATGTGATGAACATATCAGGATTAGAATGGCTGGAATGTACGTGGAAAAGTAGGTGTTAGATGACTAATGAATCAGAACAGAGTCATTTTAGCCCGGTACACCGCTTTGATTGAATTTCCTGCGGTTGGTCGTGGGGATAGAAATGTATAACCTGGTTCCGAATTTAACGCTCTTCAAATTGGAAGAGAAAAAAATTGCCTGTCGATGTGTTCGACAAGCGTGGAACCTGGAAGCTTTTCATGTCAACCAACTGCACTGAAAAAAAAAGTTCATTAGACTTTACAGAACTATTTCTATAGTCGGGGATGAGAGCGAACCTTGAACGAATTTGATAAATTTTGTATAATTTTCAGTATTTAATGTAGAACAAATCTGGAATAACTCTACAAAAGTTCTGTAAACTTTAAATTGAGTCCGATTTAAAAGAGTTCAATAAAATATATAGAAAAATTCATGAAAAAATGTTGAAAAGTTTCGTAGAAATCATATTTGAGGTATTGAGAGTTTATAGAACTGAGTTCTAGAAAATGAGTTGCGCACTCGTTCTGTGCGCTGGTAGCGACTTTCTTCGCGTCTCCCGCTTATATCTTAGATTTTGTTTTTGTATTTGATTTTAGGTTTAGCTGCGATGCTTTAGGCGTGCGTTAGGAATTAGGAGTGGGATGCGAAAGTGTTAGGGTTCGAACCCCGTGGCGAATAAAAATTTTCATAGCGTGCGTTTATAAATAGTGTAGTGACTGTGTGTGTAATAATAAATAATTGTGCGATAATAAATAATTGGATAATAATAATTATATAAAACCTTAATTTTTTTCGGCGCAAAATCGGCTTTCGTTTTCTAGAACTGTTCTCTAAAGTTTCGAGACTTCTTCGATATAGATTTCATATTAGCTGGAGTTTTAGATTTTCTAGAACTGTTCTACGTTCTTTGTAGAATAGTTCAACATACATTAAAACCAAGAAGATTTTAATTTTTATTAAACTACCCACCGTATCCTCTAGTCTAGAACTATTTCTGTAAAATCTAATGAACTTTTTTTTTCAGTGTGGCAGGGCGAAACCGTCACTCTCAATATGCCACTAAACCTATTAGAATCTTTATCAGTAACCTGTACTTTCCCTAATCCGTTCAGAAATTAACACGTCGAAATCAATATTTTTTATTTACTGATTTTAATCTTTTGTCTTTACTATTCAGTAATAAAAGATATCAAATAATTTAGAGAGCTTAGAATATCAAACTAAAGAGTTTAATACAAAAAAACTGTAATTGAGCTAACTTGAAAGAAGAATGGCAGAAGCATGTCCAACGGGAATAGCTCTTCTCTGAGTTCCCAAAGGAAGCTATCTGGAATCTCTGGAAGAGTTGGAATTGAGAGATATCGTTTATCCAGTTAGGAAGTAACATAAAAAAAGGTGTTGCTAGCAAGAAAAACACTTCGAATACTTCTTACGCTGAACGCGTTTTCACTTTGATAGATGGCACCGCGTTAAAGACTCGAGCTCACGTCCTTTAGCCATCAAGTATCTAAATCCTTTATAGTTTATCCTTTCTGTTCTTTCATCCTTTATTCTTTCACAATTTCTTTTGTTCAAACTATAAAAAATGAGAAAGAATAGAGTAAAGACTGTGAAGTTTGCTTTTTAATATTTTTGTTCATCTACAATCTGTTTATTTATGATTCTTGCTCGTGGGCAATTCAATTTCTAAATTATTAGAGACATAATGGTTCTATTTTCCTTTATGTTTTTAAAAAATTTCCCTTCTTTGTTTCCTTTACGGTTTTCTTTTCGTATCATGCAAAGTATTCATTCTTGTTCTCAACTTATATCACCGATGCGTTACCAAAGCTACGTCCAATTACATCTGAGGTACAAAATCCCACTGTACGCTCGGCTAACCAATTGAAAAATAATAGAAACCATTCTCTTCCATATGCTGCCGCTGGCCAAGGAATCCCGTGGGAGTCTCGGGAATACGAGACTGAGAAGGTAGACAACGGTTTGTAGATCGTTCCTAAATATATACACACAAACCACGTACAGAACATGCTATTTCCCCTTCTCAAGTGCCTAGAAGTGTACTCGAATTGCTGATGGTAAATGGAAAAGTCCAATTTCTCAGAAGAAACAGCACTCAATAATTAATCAATTACCAGCACTTTGTGTTTTTCAAAAGAGAGAATAGAGGTCTAATTTTCTCGGCACATTTATTCTGTCTTTATGCTTCCAAAAACGAAAATTCACTACAAAAGAACGAACTTTCCTTCAATCTTTGATTCAATTCTCATATTCACGACATTTGAGACTAACAACCAGAAACTAATGAGTTTGATCCAGCTAAAGAGAGCTGTTTATCTGGATTTACGTATCCCTTATTCGTAAGAAATTGTGACAAAATGATTAAGAAAACACGTGTTCTAAAAAAGATATATTCCCTTTCTCTCAACAAATTTTCCTTTTTTGCTTTCAGTTGGTCGGCATTCAAAGGAAATAAGTGAGAGAAATCAGCGAGTAAATGTTAAAGTAATTTCAGTTAGTTCTGTCAGCAAAATTATTGTTCAGACCTTGTTGGGCCGTAGAAAACAGATAATTTAATTAGAGCACCCCATGTACTTGCCTTTCGTGAAATCTGAAGTTGGAAATTTCGCAACATTTCTGACCGTGTATAATTAACGTCAGTGAAAACCTGTTTGCTGTTTTAGTCACAAATGCCTAATCAAAGAGGAAAGTTTGGTCGACCTGCTATAACACCCCACTTAAACTGTCGTGGATTTGCGAAGAGAGCCTTGTTTCTCTCGCGCCAAGCTTGCCCCACTAATTCTCATTTTCCCTGATCCTTCTTCCTCAGTCCCTTACCCTTTTCCTGTCAAACTTGTCAATAAACTATTCAACGTGTCACAGCAAACAAGGACGTATATTCCAATTTTCAATCACAAAATACTATTAACATTACTATATTTACCATTTATATTAACAGGGTGGCCACAAGATTCAATTTTTCAATTTCCCTGACATTTCCCTGACTTTTTCCAGACTTTAAGACAAATTTCCCGAACAGAAAAGTATTAAAAATGTAAATAAATTTTCAATAATAATCGATATTGAAATTTTTCAAAAATATAGCATAAGGTAACTTTAAATGTTTTGAAACTCAATGAAATCTTTTTAAATTCCCTAAAATTCTACGGAATCTTTTTAAAATTCCACGACAAACTTTAAAATCCTATCAAATCACTTAAAATTCGTTAAAATTTCTAAAATTCCCGACAACCTTTCAAATCTCTTAAAATTCCTTGAAATTTCTTGAAATTCCTAGAAACAACTTTAAATTCGTTAAAATTACACTGAAATATTTAAAATCTTATAAAATCTCATAAATTTCATGAAATCCTTTAAAATTTCATAAAATCTTTTGCAAATCACAAAAATCTCATGAAATCTTTTAAAATTCAATGAGGAACTTTAAAATTCCCTAAAATGCATCAAAATCTCTAAAAAAAATTCTTGGAAACACCTCTTGAAATCTTTTAAGGACATATTTTTTAAAATTCCATGAGGAATACTTAAATTCTTTAAAATCATTTTAAAAATGTCAAAGTTTCCTAAAATTCTTACAAGCTTCTTAAAATCCTTTACAATTCCACGAAAAACTTTGAAAACCCTTAAAATACGTAAAAATCTCTTGAAATTTTTGAAAAACTCTTGAAATTCCTTAAAAATTCCATGAAAAACATTGTAATCCTTTAAAATCACTTAAAAAAAAATTAAATTTTCTTAAAATTTTTAAAAGCTGTTTAAAATGATTTAAAATTCTACAAGGAACTTTAAAATACCTTAAAATCCTTTGAATTCTTAAAACTTTCTTAAAAATCTCTTAAAATTTCATGAAATCTTTTTAAATTCCTATAAACCTTTTAAAATCCCTTAAAATTATTGAAAATCATTAGAAACCCAGATAATGTCAAAGAATACCTGGAAATTCTTTATAATCCTTGAAAATTCTTAGAAAGCTTCTAAAATCTGTCGAATAAACTATAAAAGCTATATATGTAATAGGAAAAAAGTAAACATGTCGCATTTCCCTGACATTTCTCTGACTTCCCTGACATGTGGCCACCCTGATTAACATATTTCCTCAGCATTTCCCTAATTTCCCTGACATGTGGTAATTAGAGTATATCTTGGAACTTTTCTAGAATTTTCATGCTATAAAACTTCTACGAGAGCTTCTAAACATTTGTGAGAAAAGTTGATACTTTAGTACACATTTGTCTGATACTTGGTACTTTAGTGAAACTTTCGTATCATTTTTAGAATCTCAATAGGACTTTCCCCTATTTACTCGGGCTTACGAAAGTTGATTTAACTCTACTTCAAATTTCGAACATAAACAAGTGAAGCAGATTAGACTACAATTAATAAGAAAATATTTCCTGCTATAATCCCGAGGAGGGAGTTGTATAGGTGGACAAAGTCATTTATCTACCCTGCGGTGCAATTACTTGAACAATTAATTGAATTCTCTTTCGTCTTTTTCCGATTTTCGCGGAAGATAAATGGCGCTAAAGTGAACGTGACGGTAAGACTTGGATTATTAATTAAATTGAGAATATAAATTCAAGCAAGCAAACTGCGCTCGTCTTTTTCCCTTTATTGCAACTTTTAAGGAAACCATTAAAACTCCATTGACGGATTACACTTTATTTCGGGCGGAAATACTGATTAAGTATCTAAGACCGATAGCATTTTAAGAGCTATTAAAATTGAAAAGCTGTTAAAACTGTAGAATATGTAGTTGAAATTAAGTTATTGGTATATAAAAGGAAATAATTTAGCGATACTTGATAATAAAATGTTTAGCAACTTCTAAGATACATAAAGATTGGCAAAATTGGATTTTTTTTCAGCATTCTCTTAAAACTTGTGGTTTTGCCATAAACCTTTTCACCTTTCCTCGGCGAAAAATAACGACATCATAGAAGCCAGAAGGTGGACGTATGAAAAGCGATGCATTATACGGTAGTGCCTGAAACGCTGTCAAACCAATTAAGCTTGTTGGATTGTAAAGGTTTCTTTTAGAACCCTGCTGCAACTACTTTATGACTCTCAACTACGAGTGAGAGGGCGTTTGTAATGGATCAGTTTTATGGCAGACTCACATGAGCGCAGTACTCATCAGGTTTCGAGCGCACAACCCAACAAACGGCCAGATTCATTTGTACGTTTTCATTGTTTAGAATCCGATTGTTCAGAAAATTTTCCTCTCTAATCCGCTTCTCGTTTAATGATTAACAGCCAAATGAATAATTAAAGCTTGGAACTGATTTATGTCTCGTGCATCACATACAAAAATAGAAGCCAAGTAACCTTTTTTTGAACTGCGTTGATAAAGAAATTCCAGGGATTAGAAAAAATTTCAAGGGATTTAATATGGGTACATTTCTAGGGATTCCAAAAAAATCCAAAACATTTTAAGGGATAATAAAAAAATCAATACTAAACAAAGTGTGTCGTTTTTTAAACAACATTTTTATAGCTCTGTGTTTGAACAAACATCAGTTTCTATTCCAGGATTTACTGACATCTAAATCAAACTCGTCAATAAATTTACGTTTCAGAGAGACAGTTTCAAAAATCAACACAGAGTTGTATTTCAAAGGAGCAACATCAAAGTTTGAAAGCTATCTACCAGAGAGAATCCACCTTTGAATCCTTTTACATTTCAACTCCCACTCAGGAAAATCCATCCAGATTTGATGATCTAATGATTTTAGCAAATCTAAAAAGATCGATCTTTCTGAAAAGAAATAGGCAACCCAGCTCAGTCTTCTGTTTTCATGTCGTGAAGCGATGACGTCGTTACACAGAGGAGTCGCTTTTAATTAGTACTCTCAGTAGAACCCGGGTGACAGGACCAAAACAGGCTTTTCGATTAAATTATTAATTAAGGTTTGCCTAGAAATACCACATCATACACGTCGCACAAGAGCGTACATGCGATTTAGAGGAAGACTTCGACGAGAGGAGGTTTAGTCTGAGTTACGAAAGGGGAAGAGGCGCTAGAGGTGTATGGTGTGCTTCCTACGTCAAAGTATACAGATACCTCTGTACGCTTTGCACATAATCAGTGCGCAGTTGATACAGCCAACATCCGCGACATAAACGAGAATGGAACATGCGACCGTACACTATACAATATATACACCCACACATCACCAACTTGTTTGATCATGGTTCGTTATACCTTCACTTAAGCTGAACAATACCTTTTCAATATGCCATGAAAATTGATTTTATGTACTCTTACTAAATTATCCAATCCCGTAGGTGTAAAACACATCAAATATCTTTTTAATCAGTCTCGAGGAAATTGCTCAACTAAAGGAAATTAAAGCATCCTTTGATACGTCAAACCCCAATTTCTGAAACTCACTCCAGAGTTTCCAATATTTCCCTGATTCCTCTGAATCCTTTCCCGAGACTTCAACCTCGGAAAAGACATAATGCTTTTCAAGAAAATGAGCCCATGCATCTCGCGAAGACCTAGGATTAAAATCTGCGCGAGAGTGTGCACTGTGCATGCCTCTACTTGTTCAGTGTCCCAGGAGAGCCGGCCATGGTTGCGTTCAAGCCCTAGTAGAAATTGGTCTAGTTTTTCCTCAACACTCTCAAGTAACTCGTAGGGCTGAAATGGGGAAAAACTAGACTAGAGAAACTAGGTAGTGCCTAGTTAGAATCTAACTAGAATTTCTTGAACAGATTTGAATGAGGAAATTCTTGACTAGTAATCAATGAAATTTCCTCATTCAATACGAGAATAGTTTTTCCTTGCCAGTATCTCGCTACAAACTAACTAGGATTTCCTGCTCAGTTTTAACTCGAAAGAACCCTCTACTGATTTCTGACAGATTTTCCTCGCTTGGAACGAGCGCTTTTTTCCTGTCAAGGTTTTTGCGAGGAAAAGCTAGGGAAAAACTGTTATTAAATTTGAAATTATTACATTAGATTTGAAATAATAATATAAAGCTTTATTATAAAAAGATTCTCTCGTAAACAATAATTTTCCAAATTTCAATTTTCGCGAATTAAAACATTTTTTGAAACATAATTTTAAAAAATTGTAATTAAACAGTTTTCGTGATACAAATAGCTAATTAATAATACAAATATTGAAATAAAGTTTCGTGGAAGCTTTTTTTATAACAGATAAATTAAAAATTTGAAAATGAAACATTTTTAAATTCACTTATCTATAAATTGTTTAAAACAAAAAAAATTAAAAATATATTCCTCGAAATTATACCTGGCTTTTCAGCGATAAAGCTTGGCTGAGATTTTGTCAACGAAGTCCAAGTGGATAGAATAGCTCAGGTGGTAAGATGCCCGGTGCGTGTATTAGGTTTAGGCTAGGGTTTAGGATTGTTAGGGTCGTCGGGGGTTCGAGTCCCCAGTGAGTGCGATTCTTCGAAAGAGTTTTTTCGTGCGATTATATGTATAAAAGACACCGTGTACGGTTATACGTGTAAGAGAAAATATTTATTGTAAATTTTCCATTATATATTATTATTAGAGAGTACGTAAGTGTACCCTCGTAAGAAACTAACTAGATTCCTTCTAGATTTCCTATTCACTAGTCAGTTCCTTACTAGAAGCAGCGTTACATTCCTCACCAGTAACTGACAAGTTTCCTAGTTAGATACTAACCAGAAGTAGGGAAAAACTAACTAGAAACTTACCTAAAACTAGGAGCAATTTCTACTAGGGAGAAGATCACCCGTGTGTACTCAAATGTTCTCATCTTCGTCTTGCTTGTGACTTTATACTGCGAGTAAGATAAAGACAGGAACATTTGAGTGCACACGGGTGTTTGTTTTGAACGCAGCCCATAAAACGAGAAAAGCTCGACAAATCCAGGCCACGTTTACATAGGAAAGAAAATTGTTTGGAAAATGATTCATCCCTGACAAATGTGTCTTCTCAATTCTTTTCAAACATTTGCTCATATAATTTTAATAGGACAGACTTGTAGAATATTGACGTTTTCAAAAATTGCGCATAAGGGGTCTAATGATTACATTTTAAAGGGCTGTGCTTAATTATATTCATTAAAACCGGTGTATATTTCGTGGGTGGGGCAGGGGTTAGAACGAGTGAGAAATTCTGTTGGAAAATCTCGGGTTGCCAGTGGGGTGCAGCTGGCCAGTGAAATGGCGTGCAGAAATGCCTCTGGCAACGTTGGGGTGCATTGTTTCGATCTAGTGGCCTTGGTCATTAACCCTCTCTCATATACTCCTGCCCTGCGACCCTTTCTCTTCTGCCTCTTTCACTCCTTCCTTCGTTCCCGTTCAGTTACCTCGTTCCATGTAATAACTACGCGAGATGCATTATCCGCCGATACACCTCAACTCCCATACCTTGCAATAAAGTCTGAATTTAGTCAGCGCCTAAAATGTTGTGCGATACGACACACTTTATATTGTCGGAATTTCGAAGTATATAATCCAAAATTAAAGAGTGTGCAGTTCAAAATTTCATTATTTCAAATGAAAAAGCTCAAAATTGTATGGAAAGCCTTTCGGATTGAATAAATTCACAATCTCTTTAAATACATTATAATCTCGTATTAAATTCCTTGAAACTTGTTGAAATCCCCTGAAGTCTTTTAAAATAACTTTAAAATCCTAAAAATTTAAGAAAGCTATTAATTTTGTTACTAATTCCCTAAAATTCTGGAAAATTTCTTAAAACTTTTTGAAAGTTATTGTAATCCCAAAAAAATCCTAAAATATCTTAAAAATACGTGTGGAAAATTCCCGTTTCAGTTGTATGGTTTTCATGATTTTTTTTGTTTCAAAGTAACTTCAAAAAAGTTCCTAGAAACTAGGGAGGTATTATTATTATTACTCGAGGGTAATAATGTAATGTGGCCACTTTTGCCTCACGACGAAAGTTGTCCTCGAGGCTATGCTAATGACTAGAGTTACTGGCTAACCCCTAATTTCTGTTTTAAACCAGAATTTTATGACTAATGTGATCAAGATACTTTGATGAGTATCGTTATTAAGTAAAGATAATTTTCGCTTCTATAATTAATTGTTCTCAAATCTAATCTAGCGAGAATTCAAACTTGAATTTTTGATTCTAAAAGAATTGATGCAAATTCAATTCTCCAAGAATTGCTGCCAAGTCAGAAGTACAGCTTTGCATTTACAGTCCTTCATAGTAATATATCACATAAAAGTCCTTATAAAAAAGTTTTCATTTAAAATTCTCTTGAAATCCTTATTACATTAGAATATAAAAACTTTCCACGTGTTCTATGAAAAGAATCCCTCTAGATTGTAGAAGTTTCTTCAGCCCCTGCCCACTGATTTTAAATTTTCCACTTCAGTCTCTCAGTCCTCAAGATTTTTCCCAATTAATTCAAAGGAAGGTTACATCGAAAGATACCCAGAAATGAGATCAAATTACTGCACTGAAAAATGTGCAAAAACTTTTCGACTGTATTTTTCCTATCACTAATGATTGTATTTTAATTAAAGATTTTTGCAAGCTCTCCTGACTTCTTTCTTTTGTATTGAAATATCAAATAAAAGGTAAAGATAAATATTTTTTCCAATATTCAATCGAGCGAGTGGAATCTACGAAACTAAACAATGGCTGTTTTAAATTCCATTTCGTTTTTATGTTTTATTTTCGTAATACAAGAGTAATGCCTATGCAGTTTACTCACCCCTTGGGTATTTTGCGATTCGTGCGAGTGTGAGAATTTTTGCCATTCCATCGGCGGCAATTTGCCTGATGCATAGTCGATTCCAAAGTGCGGTGAATAAAAAGAAGCAGGAAAGAAGTTAGGGGATGAGAAGCAGAAGGCGAATGGAATAGAGGGTGGAGGGGAAAGGGAATCAGACCCCTTGGGAACTTTCAGGCCGAACGCAAGACGCGGAAAAGAGCGCCAAGTGCAGACGGAGGAAAGTCAAATTTACTCATGATAATACGAAAATCTCGCGGAAAAGTGGAATTGTTTATCCGCAAAAGTGACGACTGGCTTGGCTTGACTTGACTTCCTTGAACTTACCTGAAACAAAAAAAAAGATGAAGTTTAGTAAAGATAAACCATTGCGAAAATCCTTGTCGGAAAAACGTGCATCTCAAAAAACGTTGGATCTGACACAGTTAAAGATGCATAACTTTTTTATTTTTTATCAAAAAAAAAACATGAGCTATGTCAAGTAGATTAAGCCAATAAAATATTTGTCCAGATTAGTTTAACAGTTATTTAATAATTGTAAGTTATTATAAGATTAAATTTTGTTAAGACACCTTTTCTACAAAAAGAGGGTTTACTCTCGAAAAAGCGAGTCAGAACTTTTCTTATCGCTACGGAGATTACTAACGCTTTAACGAACTTTCTCAGTGCTAAGGGAGTGAAAATCCCTCCATATACCAAATGGTTTCCATCCAAAGAAATTCGTAAATCTGGTTAAACCTTAAACGACAAAAAAACTGAAAGGTGATTTACGGTTCAGTAGGGTATCAAGAAGTAAAAAAAAAACCAGTAACAAATCGAAAATTAACACGTGTGTGGGATTAAGAGAATTTAAGGAATGGTCTAAAAAAAATTTGCAACACTTTAAGGATATACATATGATAATTAACATAACAGCAAATTTAGTTTCGTCAACGATACATTTGCAATAATAAATATTTTTTTTGATGAAACTAGGCAATAAATATTTATTTAATGGAAAATTGTGGAAACTAAATTCGCTCTTATGGTAAGTAACATATGCCCTTAAAGATAATTGGTCCTACGTCTAAAGCTTCTAAGCGTCTGTATAAGAAGTATGAGTTAAAAGTAACAAAAATATGAAGCATAGCTTCTAATAAATAAGATTAAAAGTGGGACAAGTAATTGTTGAAATTCACGAGTGTAAGACTCAAAATCGAAGATCGTTGGCGCAATTTAATCGGATTTATAGCACTCTTGGTACTCTTAACTCAGGTGCTCGCTCTCGAGACGAGCTCCCTCGAGGCACAAATTTTCAAAGTTGTTCCTCCAAGCTCTTTCCCACCCTTAAAAGCGAGCTCTCTTACACAAGTCTGGTAATTTTCTCTTCGATTTCTCTTCGCCTATCTTTCTCTATATTTCCCTCCATCTTCTTTCCACCACTTACGGACGATCGCTAGTTTATGCTTCGCCGGACAGGGTTCTTTGACGACCTGGAGAGGAAGAAACCCAGTGAAATCGGACAGGAGAATATGCGCCAGGGAGGGCTTCTAAAATATTCCGTTCGCGACAAGAGCAAAAATTATGTGCGCTTCAACAAATCCATAGGATTTCAAATCCCAAACTCTTTCTATATTCCAATGAAAAAACTACGCACCGAGAAAAGGTATCATCTTTTTATTCGCTTTCCCGAAGACAATATAGATCAAAATATACGAAATATTTTCTATTTGGACCCTATTCATTAAATATAGGGGAGACCGGGGCTAGTTGGCCAACGGGGCAAGTTGGCTAATGCCCTTTTTTTAAACAACGGTAATGTTAACAACCTCACCACGCGTAGTGTAAGTGTATTAAGTTGTGCAAAGACTTCCGGTGTGATTTCATTGCATTTCGCAGCCTTATGTCGAAAATATCATTGAAAAACTGCTTTTGACCGTGGTCAGTAAAATTTTTACTTTCTGGTTTTTTCATTTTATAGATTAATAAATAATCATTATTGTCAAATATAAATATGGTTTTCAAGTGTCTATACTAAGAGCTTTGAAATGATGTATCGTTCAAATTTATTGCTTGGGTTCCTTAACATATAAAAAAATGTAATGTTAAAAAACATAGCCGGGGTAAGTTGGCCAATGTTGTCAAACCCGCTTTATAACCTCTACGAGAAAGTGCAATTTTGACAGACTCGCCAGTCAAATTAGCTTTGCAGGATGAAAAAGAAAAGAGCCAAATCAAAAAATAAGCACAAGGTGCTTAAAAAAAAACCACTTCATCGAAACGAAAAGTTTCAACTTCGGTGGCTGCGACCAATAAAAAACTTTCGGTAAAACGAGCGAGGAAAAGTTAAATTTATTATGATAACTTAGAATTAATTGTTCAAAAAGTTATAAAGATTTTATAAACGATAGGCTTCGATTGAAATAAGTCTCAATAAAGAAGTAAATTAATAACATTACTATTTTATTAATTATCCCATTCATTAGTGGCTTTTATAATGATTTTTTTCGAATTGGCCAACTTACCCCGCAATTCGTCACCTCTCTCAAACATATTCTGCCATTTTTTCAATAATTAATATAAACGCCTAAAAAAATTCTCAGTACTACCCAAGAATACATACTTTTATATGGTGAAAACCGCAATTTTTTAAATTTAAAAGGAAAGTTAAGAAAAATCGTTAAGTGAAAAATTGGCCAACTAGCCCCGATCTCCCCTACGTTTTTAAATTTGATGAAGCGAATGGAGAAAAAAAATCACAGTGAAATCCGAAACTGTTTGAAGTTCGTGACGTTCTTGTTGGAAATTCGACGTATTCAGAAACCGTAGATTTGTCATTTCGTGAGGTGGAAGGAGCACTTAAGTCGGAACGTTCCCCGTAAATCGTGGAAACTATGCAACATTGCAGGTGTGCTACTGGCGGTTGACGTTGATGTTGACATTGGATCACCCATACAACATGACGGGAGCCCGGGTACTTTGCCAGGACGAGTTTACAGCGCAATATAGATGGCAGGAGTACCAACAACACCAACTGATGCGAACCGATGCGGCTTCGTCTCAGCTTGGTAATGGCGTGCCATGGGATGGTTATACTGCATTTGTGATTTGCGGTTGCGTTCACCCACACTCAGCATAATCGCCTCCAAAGACCTGAGATCCGAGACTCGTTCAATGTTCCAAGCCACCATACTGAATATAACCAGGCCATGGATTTAACGTAAACCCAACCTATCTTACGCGTATGTCGCGCAAGCACGCGTGCTCTGCTTCTGCTGATATAATTTCGTATATAAAATCGATCGACCTCGGCGTTACGTTATGCGAGTCGTAAACCGACAAATGTTTGTGGCGCGCATTTATGCCCGGAGAGATACAGTCTGCTCAACAAGAAACGTTCCTCGATTTTTCAAAATCTGGTAAAGATTTTTGGCAAATTTTTTTCAGCAAAACAGCAAACGTGTTGATCTTGGAACCGATCCGCAATTGTTACGAAAACGAGACTTCCCTATTTCCTGAATTAAATATTGTTATAAAGAATTTAATTGTTTTTTCAGAAGAACTCACGATTCTAATATTAGCTTCACGAATAGCCGATTTCTTCTCTCCAACGTCATTTTTATCGGATTGAATACTGATTTATTTATAATTTTTCTATTTTCGTTTATTTCTGTAGTTTATATTCACACTATTTGTGAAAAGATGTCATGACAGTTTTGAGGAATATATGGTTTAAATAGAATAAATACCCCTGAAAGATTGAATATTTTACTAGAATCTAACGATGAATTTGTCAAATTACCCAATAAATGATAATAATAAATGAGATTATTAATTACTGACACCGCCGTTAACTTCATTTGAGGTCAACTAAGAATAAGTTATAGAGGTATTGAACGGAGTTGAATATTTTAAGTAGAAACATCCATATGTGGTCGGCCAACCCGTGACCTATCTCAAAAACGATCAAACTAGATATTTTGAGTAAACTTTAAAAAAGAAATTATCAACTTTGCCTTATTTATATCAGTTTTTAAAGGCATGTGGAAGAAGTGATTTTAGTCATCTATATTCCACCTATTTACTTGTAAAATAATAATTTTTAATCAACGAAAATTAAAAAAATATATTAATTATAAGCAAAAGATATATATACAATAATTTATTTTATAATTTCTCAGTGAAAATTGCATCAAAGAACCTCTTATATTCCATCTGAGCACAAGTGACCGGACTGGTAATTTTCAAGTAAATATAGTTAGAACAAGGCGTTTCACGGTAAGTCCCTCACGGTTCGATGCTGTTCCACCGGAAGTGCACCTCATCCATCCTGCACTTACTCTTTCACTCTTTTACTCTTTTCTTCCTTCTTATTCTTTGCTTTTTCTGTCCCGAGTTTTTTCTCTCTCGCGTAACCACGCATGCATCAGCCCACAAGTAGCAAAAATGTAGTTAGCAACGAAAAAGGCAGGAAATACTCAAGAAGTCATCTAAAAGTTGGGTGTAAAAAGCGTCCTGAGGGGGCGGGATGGGAGCAATTAAAAGCCTACATCTTGCCGTTCGAAGCGTGACGAATCGAGGTAAAAAGATATCGTTCGAGTAATTGAAACAGCCGGAAGGAAGGAAAGGGAAAGGAAACTTGAAAGAAGGAACGAGAATTAAAGGAAAGGAAAATTAAGGAAGAAAGACGAGAAAAAAGAGAAGGAAAAAGAAGATAAGCTTCGTAGTAGGCCGAGAGAAGAAACGGGAGGATACGCCTCGTATCGCTTCGACTGGCGGGCTGCAACCTGTTGAATCGACGAGGCATCGTAACTGGAAGACTTGAATCAAAGAGTAATTTCAGCAAAGAGAATGCCTTATCCTTCCCTTCTTTAAGAACCTGATAAATGCCCTCTTTTTCTCGTTACAGTTGAGAACGAGACCCAGATGACTGTAATTGGACTTGGAAAGCTTCTTTACGACCTCGAGAAAAAAAACAACCACCAGGAAGAAGAAATGATAGAGCTTTTCAGGGGCTTCTGAAATCATGATGTAGTATCCTGTAAATGAAGCGTTACCTGGTCGTCAGAAAATGATTTATACTGCAGTCAGAATATAATTATCTCTTTTACTTTCGAATGCACACTTTCCTTCTCAAAGATTTCTTAATAAACGTGAAACCTCCCACGCTAGCTGGAGCATTGAAATGATCGTGTTTTCAATATTTCCTATATGTGTTTCCTAATAAACTTCTTCAGAGTTCTTTGGCCTCTCGAGGTAAACCGCAAAGAGGAGGTGAACTGATACTTCTTGATCTTGTAACTGAAGATTCCGAAGAGAGATCCAACCATCTGAATCGGAAAATCCTGAATATTGAATTGCATAAATAAAGAAATAGCTAAATTCTACAAAACCAGCCACGTTTCGCAAAACGGGTCACGCGGTCATTCCGGATTAGTGGCTGACGAGAAAAAAGGGAGATGAGTTGAGATGAGATGAGAAGAGAAGAGAAGAGAGTAAAGCCGAGGACGCTATAGGAACAAAGAGAGCAGGTCGAGTGGTCAGACGGGAATCTACTGCAACTTTTAATCTCACTGTAAGAAAGCTTGGGTGATATTTACAGTGAATTTCAATTTTACTTGCAATGTGATTTCAAATCGGAGTGAATAAATGATTTATTGCCAACCTCGAAATATTCTATCAATTAATAACTAAAGAATTCTAACAAACATTATGAAAAGTGAAAGTTGATCGCTGAGCTGATTGGCAAATTGAACGAACAAGAGTGTGAAAATCCAAAGAAGAAAAAGAAGAATCGACTAAAAAGGGCAGGTAGAGGAGAAAGGGAAATAAAAATAGGAGGGGGGAAATCAAGTACGTGACGGGGAGCAATGCAGCGCGTCGATGTTACGGTGGGGTGAGCTCCGAACAACACGGCGCGTCGTGCATTCCTTAGTTCCAAGGTTGGGGTCAAGGCACACCTAAGTATCCATTGCGAGTCGACCAACTTGACTGCTAGGTCTCTCAGTCGTCCAAGTCGACATTCAATAAAGTTAGACGCTTGATTGTTTCACGGAAATTCACTAACGAGCCAAACTGTCAAAGAGTTCCCTTCTCCAATATATTTCAGCCCTACGGTTTCCCTAATGGATCCTGATATACATATATATTGAAGATGGATCCATTTTCCAGAGAATGGATGTCCTAATATCATTTTATATAACCATTTGTCTCCTAACAGTTACTTCCGGGGCTCTTATTCTCTTTTGATTGACCATAACTTAGAATTTCAATATTTTCGTCAAGCTTGAACTATTGGAAGAGTATTTCTTCATGTGTAATTTGAAATATTGAAATCCTAAGTTATGGCCTATCTTAAATGAATAAAAACGAGAACATCGTCCAATGGAGAGAGCTTAAAGCAAGTTTAGACTTTGGATAATCTAATTATACAGAAGAGAGTTTTCTTCTAATTGTGTGGATGCAAATGATTTTGAGTTTAATCTCCGCTAGTTTTCTTGGAAATTCTCAGTATTACAAGAGACTGCATTTTAAGTATTTGCATTAAAGTTAAGTAGATTTATATGTGCTCTCCTTGAATTTATTAAGGAAGTTTTAATTTGTTACACAAATTGGGATGCTTAGTCAAATTTGGTTTAGTTGTTGACAAACAGTTTACAGCAAAACTTTTCAAAACTGAATTCACATATTTAGTAAAAGTTACTTCATAACTTACTGAGAGTTGGTGATGTTTATTAAGGGAAATTACTCTTTTTAATACAAATTCTCCTCGCCTCTGAAAGGAAAATAAGAGAGTAAACTTTCAGAACAGAAGCAAATTGGAAAGAAATCTGATTGAGTTTTGATCACTGTTAGGACGGTAATAAGAAGGCAAAGAAAAGTGTAGCTGAATGAAGAAAAACGAGCAGTGGAGAGAAAATGTGATAGTCGAGAGACGATTGCAGAGTTTTATAATCGCGGTTGCTAATTTTCTGTTGGAAAACTCGAAGCTAAATCGAAAAGGTCTTTTCAGCAAGAGCAAAAGCCACTGAATCCCTTTTCCGTTTTGCACTTCAAAGTTGAACCGTTTAAGGGACCCACTATAATTATGGTTCGACGTAAAGTAGAAAGCAGCACAATTTCCACGTTTCTAATCGAGAGATTTCAATATATTCCAAACCTCTCATAGTCACATTCAAATTTAAATTCACAACACTACTTTTAGTTTGAATAATTATACCATTAATTTCAGAATAATCTCTACCGTAAAATTAATTTGAACGATTTTGGAAAAATCGTCGCATCTCTCTATCGGGAAGTATTGTTAAAGGATGGTTTGAATACTAACAAGATCAGCAAGACACCAAAGTGAGGGTCTTGACAAAACTGACTCAGGAAATAACATTGTGAAGGGAGATGTTCGAGGTTCGTCGGAGAGGGTGCGAGCCTACTAAAAAATAAAGTGCACGTCGGGGGTTGGAAATAATTCAAATTGAAAGGCTAAGAGAGCAGCAAATGAAAGGGGGAATCCGATCTCTCCCATTCGCATTTCTTTTTACCCACGCTTTAATCCGGAAAATCCAACCACCCTTGAGGATCAACATAATACAGATTTAGTCTCTGATGAATGACAAAATGTGTCGAGGAGAAAGATAAAAAATACTTTCTGCATCTTCAAAAACAAATGCTACATAGGGTCTAAAATTTCAAATGAAAAAGCTCAAAATTATGCAAACCAACAAAAAATGAGAATAAAAAGAAAGATTTTAAAATAAAACTAAAGTCTATGTATAGTCCAGCAATTTTATATTTTTTGAAGGATTTTTATCGATTTGGAAATATTTCAAAAGAATTCAAAAGAGTTTAGGAATTATGAAAGATTTAAGATTATTAAAATTTATTTTATTTAAGATTTAAGATTTATTAAGATTTCCCAGGATCTCAAGAAATTTAAAGTGATTTTAAGAAATTTCGAGGGATTTCAAGAGATTTAAGAAGATTTCAAACTATTTCAACGCATTTCACGGGATTTCAAAAATAATTAGAAGCCTCCAATTTTCATTCCGTAAGATCTTCATGGGAAGTTAACCACTAAAACAGAGCACAATGTGAATAAACACTGCTTTCGACTCTATAATCATTGCAAATCTGCAGCCAGACGTCCTTCCAAACGGGTTTTACTTTTACTGAGACAAAAACTTGCACACATAGGGAATGCACAAAACCTTTGCAGACACCTCTTTCAATACTTTTTTATTGTCACCTTTTGCAGGTATAGACTGCACAAATTTTGTAAGAAAAAATCTGCAGTTCCTTTTAGATGATATGATATCGATTTCTATAGATGAAAACAATTTTTTGTGGTTGGCGAATTGAACTCTGAAAAAAAATGGTTAAGATAGAGAGCCCTAAAAAGATGGAGCGGGCCATTCATGCATCGAATTTGTAAGCATTCTATTTATATGCCTGCATAGTGCCCTTCCTTTCCCTTGCAAGGTCATAAAAAGTGCATCATATGTGGCACACCCGAGGGCGAAAGGAGCCCCCCCTCTCGTCCTTCATTGAGTCTCAAGGTCTTTTCTCCACACTCTTCTTCTTTATTTTAAACGCTTGAAATTATTCGTACAATGCAGAATATTTAAAAATTTATACAGGTTTTAATTATTTAAAAATTAAAAGCATCTAGATTTGAATACATGAAAAATTTTATACTAAAATTGAAAATTAAAGAAGAACTTGCAAAAAGCTATTTCTGATGTTGTAGCTTCTTGATCACCTGGTTCATTACAATAAACTAGATATAATGTGTTGCTAGATTATAGAGTATGATATTAGGATTTACAGTCGAGAATATAATCGACAGTTATGATCAATAATGATTTACCGGATCATATACTATTGAATCATTACATACGACATGAAACGTCCAACGTTGAAACTTGAATTTCATGTAATAGTCATAATTTATGAATTTGCATTGTGCATGATTAGCCAATATAAATGTACTCAAATTATAGACGCTCAAATCTTTGAAAATTTAAATAAGAATCAAATCTACTTAAGAATTAAGGAAATTCTGAGAAAATTAGTTTGAAGCAGCAAAGGAAATTTGAAATCTGCATTAAAGATTACCTCTAAGACCTTTGAATACTTTGAAATGCTTTGAAGTCCACCTTTGGGATTTCATCCAACTTTAGCAGAAGCTTTGACCTTATCTGATAAGTTGGTTTAGTTATATTCAAGATCACTCAAAAAGCAACAAATGTCACTAAAGAATATTTATCAAACTACCCAAGCTGAAATCTGAAGACTGATAAGCATTTCCGGATAAAAGATGAAAAGAAGGTTGAATAACTTTAATCTGAAAGATCGCGAATCCGTTTCTGCGAGTGATGCCGTCTTCTTTGAGTCGGTTTTGTAAACGTTGGCAAGGATTTTTGTTGATTATCCTCTTTTGACGAGATGAATAGCATATTTTGTTATAAGAATCACTTAATATAAATTGAATTAAAAGAAGACTGATAAAAACGATAGAAGTCTTTGAAATTATTAAAAATCCGTGAAGATAAATTGCTTACAAATTTTTACAAGCAAATGCGAGAGCAAATGTTACACATTAAAAATATAAACATGCATAAAACTATAAAGTGTACCTGAGATAAGCATAAAAACGTTATAACCATAAAAAAAAGAATGATGCTTGCTTTAAGAGAACATAATATCGTCGATGATAAAACCGACCAACGACGATTAGAAAAGCTTTCAACTTTCGTATGAATGTTTCAAGGCTGAAAGCGGTATTCGAGCGATTCAGACGAATTGCTTCTTTCAATGAAAAGCACGAGTGGCCAGGAGGGTTGCTCGAGTTTTTCGAGAAGAAATCGAGGGCGGTCATCGATTTCATCTTCCGAACCTCAATTGTTGTGGAAACTACCTCATTGTCGAGAGAAAAGGTCAGAGTTTTCTGTACCTAATGGGGCATACGAGAAAAGCTAGTTTTTTTAAGTACTACAATCAGAAGAAATACCACCGAATTTTTTTTAATAACTGCTGTCTAAAAAAAAGGATGTAAAGATAATTATCGGAAACGAAAAATCATAATTTCTTCGTATTACTTTTTACAGCAGAAGTAATTTTTCCTTTATGGAATTCAAATGTTCATTTGAGAGAAAATACTTGAAACAAACGATTCACTTCTTTATCTGTGTTCACTTCTTTATCAGTTTTCACTTTTTCCACCCTTTTCACCCTAACCCAGTGATACTATTTGAAAAGAACAAGCGACCTACCAGCCACATTTTCTGCCCGAATGATCTCTACGTCTGCTTTTCTCACATCATCTTCAGTCGAGATGACAATCTTCGAGTGCAATCGAATAGATAGAAAGCGGAAATAGAAATAGAGCGCCAGGAAAACAGAAAAACATGAAAAGCGAGCAACTCTTTTCTTAGACTGGAAATCGGTCTAAACTCGAGACTTCTGCAAAGTAACAACATAAAATCTTTCTGGATTTAGTTGCAAAGAATTTATAGCTTTTCTTCTTGAAATTCGTTTTGCAGGGTGGCCAATTTAATCGGAGAAATAATTCCCGGTCAACAAACATTTTTCCCGGATATTAAAACAATGTTTTTTGGTGGACAATGCTTAATAAAATGGTTTTCATTCTTTCCTTAAACCTTTTATCAATTATTTTTTAAACAAAATAGAAGTCATTACATTCTTTATTGATAGACTTTTAAGGACTTCAAAGGATATAAAAAGACTAAAAGATTTTCAATTATTCAAAAGGATTTTAAGAGATTTTAGAGATTTCTACGGAGTGAAAAGGATTTCAAAGAAGATATAAAAAGACTTTAAAGGATTTTAAAGCATCTTGAAAATTCAAAGAAGTTAAGAGATTTTAAGTAACTTAAAGAGAAAGGTCACGAGATTTCAAGAAATTTTAAGGAATTTTCATGATTTAAACAGTTTTAACAGATTTTTTCATTAAATCATTGAAATAAAAAGATTTAAAAGGATTTTGAGCTGTGTTACAAAATTTCAAGGAACTCAGAAATTGTTCTAAACTATAAAAAGAGTTCTATAAAAAGACTAAAAGATTTTCAATTATTCAAAAGGATTTTAAGAGATTTTAGAGATTTTTACGGAGTGAAAAGGATTTCAAAGAAGATATAAAAAGACTTTAAAGGGTTAAAGCATCTCGAAAGTATTCAAAGAAGTTAAGAGATTTTCCGTAACTTAAAGAGAAAGATCAAGAGATTTCAAGCAATTTTAAAGAATTTTCATGATTTAAATCACTAAATCATTTAAATAAAAAGATTTAAAAGGATTTTGAGCAATGTTACAAAATTGCAAGGAACTCAGAAATTGTTCTAAACCTGAAAAAAAATTCAAGTAAATTCGAGTATTCTAATTATGCAAAACATGTTTTGCATACAATTCTCGGAATTGTATGCAAAATTTTCTCTACTACATCGAAAATACGATAATTCTAATATTTAATTGTAGGAAAAAAGTTGATGAATACTGAATTTTTCAATTATTTTGTTGGAATGAAGCGAAATGAATTTCCAGATCGTCGACACGGTTTTTAAAAAGTTTGTTCTGTTAATTGTCATTTTATTAATCATTATTTCATAACGAGCAAGCATCGTTACTCGAGAAGGAAGAGTACGAATGTATGGACTTGTGTTGTATGGAATGTAACTCCATGAAACGATATTAATTCATGTATTGGGCAGAATGTGTGGGTGAAACGAGCTTACACATACGTCAGTTGTGCGCGATGCGGTACGTTAATGACAGGAAACTGGCAATATGAACTTGACGGGTTGGTAGCGCAACGCGCTCGCGCTCTATTCCTCTACCGTTGTGCGTACCAATAAACCGCAGGGCCCTGTGCTACCGGCAGTCCGGTTTCATCCATCTCCAATTTGAAGGGAAGGATTTCCCCTTCAGACCTTCACAACTGTCACCCTTTCAATCCCCATCGCTTCGCCTCCATGCTATTATTCGGCAAAAACTATAATATTCTCATGTCGAGAGTTCACTCACTCTCGTGACTTTTTCACTTATACTACTTCAATCAATGCGAAAACTTTTATTTTGAGGAGATTTCTGATTTGCGCAGCAAAAAAAGTCGAAAATGAAAACAAGAAAGGACACTGAAACACAGAAAACTGTTGAAATCGAGTGTTTTCAATTTACCTTCAGCTAAACTTGAGTTAAAAAGAAGAAAACTAAAGAGCTGAAAGGAGGGTGCGAGACAATATTCGGAGAAAGGGCTAACGTTGCGGCGACACCTTGAAATCACTTTTCTACCAGACTCGGGGCGGAAAAGCATGAAGCGTCGAGGGTCCTCGGGACGCCAATAAGATTTTCCGAGAAAAAGCAATCTTCAGAAACAGTTGTCGTACTAAAGCTTCGAACTACTTCCTTATGTACCTTACGCCCTTGTTTCCAGTAGATAGAACGACGCTTGATTCCGATTCGAATCTTTCGAGTTCCTAACTATTTAACGTTTGTTAAAGATCAAGAAGGATTCAGCGCGAAAAAAATTGTATGTATATTCTCGCAAAAGATACTTGTTTATAAAACTGTACAAGTTTCTATAAACAAAGTCAATTCTTACCACTAGGATGTTTTCTAAGAGAGCAATAGAAGCTTACCTGAAACAAACAAGAAAAGGAGAAATTAATAATGGAATATTACTAGCAAAAGTGAAATAGCAAAAGATACAATAGTAATTAGTATTTAATGTATCTTAATAGATCTTAATAGTATCATTAAGGCTAAATTAAGTTTGAATCGTGACTGATACTTAATTGTGAGTTTTGCTTCATTTTATTCTTGCCTAAGGTAATATTACCTCAATGAAATTGAGCTTAAACTCTTGAATTTTCATTTCGCGAAATGAATTCGTCTCGCTGATTTGCTTTTATGACTTCTGCAACAGTGTTAGTAAATATACGATAACCCTTCCCAGCCTCATCACCTGATTCTCCCCTAATAGTGAGTAGCACGTGAGAGAGACGTGGAAGAAGAGAATGGGAAAATGGGATAGAAAGAGCGAGTGAGATAGGGAGAGAAGTAGAGCTAAAGCGAGATGGAGAACGTGGCAAAGCCGAAGGTGAACCCTCGGTTATTCGACTCCTAACTAACGTCATTATGTAATTAGATACGTGCCGACCGCGTGCTACGGACCAAGATTGAAAGCGAACAAGTCGAACAAGGATAGCAAATGAATATAGGTATATCAAGAGTTTGGCTGAGAAAGTGAAAAGAAGAAGTTGGAAGGGATTTTCGAGGGAGAATTCCACACCGAGGAAAAACGAACCTGAGTTCGAGGATTACGTCGAGGAGCAATTTGCATCCAATAAATGCGAAGGAAGGAGATGAAGGAGCGAAGAGCTTTGCTCAAGAATGAGAGACCAGCAGCTTCGCTAAAACAAAAGGAGAATCCCTGTTTTCTCAGAATCGTTAAATTTCAAACAGTTTTCATCCTTCCAGGGAACAATCGTTACACTTGCTGATGTTTGCTGCTAAACAATGTTCTGTATTCAGCTCTTGCTTTATACATTATTATAATTTGTCTAAGGCTGTATCTCAAATTCATTAAGGAAGTTCTACCGGTGTGAAGCTAGTCAGAACAAAAAATGTCGTGAATTTGACTCACAAGGTAGTTGATGTGGCACACCGCCTCGATTTTTTTAGTGTGAGTGTACGTAAACGCACACATACATCTTTAACCTACTAACGTATACACGGGTGCGGTGTTGCCAAGCCTACTTAACATCATGATTTTTATAACATTTATTTACATTTTCATTGATTTACAAGTACCCTTCTAACAATATTATAAGCTGAAAATGTTTTTTATATATTTTTCTCACTATTATAAAAGATTTCATCGATATTTAACCGTTAATAAATGTGTGGTGGGTAATTGAATGCAATGAAAACGTAGTTTTCCATAAGAGTACATGTTAAATGACGGAAAATATTTATTTAAATATCTCAGCTCCTAGGTACCCCGGAATCTTAAAAATTTAACTGATTATTTTTTATGCATTTAACTAACTATGTTTCAAGTTTCATCTTTTTCTGACCGTTAATTCGTTTTACGGTAGAACCTCCTTAAAGTAACCTACTGTGTGTCTGACTAAAAAGTACTTTTACTACTCAGACAATATCTTCGTCTACGAAAAAAAAAAAAAAATGTGTTAAAGACCTCAAATAAGAAATGTTCGTTTCTACAGCATCGTTTCAAAATGCATTTATCTTAAAGATTGACCACTTTATCAGAGAGGCCGTTTTAGACATAATTCCCTTATCACAGTTTGGAAATGGTTGAAAAGTTCTGAACGTTCAAATGAACTAATTGTTGTATTGATTGTATTTGTAACTATAAAAAGTTTTTAAATATTGATTCATTTACATTGAAAATAATAAATAATGAAATAAACTTGTAATCCTGATTGTTATTTTTAGTTGGCACAATATTTCTGGATAAAATATAATTTAAAAAATATATTTCGTTCATTTGAACGTTCGCAACTTTATTCACATGTTTGGAACCCTTTTCCAGGGAGATTAAAACGAAAAGACTTCAAGAGACTCAAGCAGTGATGTATTGTGAAAAAGAGCAATTTACAAGAATTTCCAAAACGGCGCAGGAAAATAACTTTTGAGGATAAAGAGAAGAGAAGCCTACTTCAAGGAGTGAGAGTTGCGTTAGTTGCGACTGGAATGAGACTCAGGGCCATCGTCTACGACTCCACGTCGTGCTCGACTCAAAAGAGTACTTCAACTAGTATCCTTATGTACCGGGTAAAGTAAGGTGGGTACCTACCGCGACATGGTAAATGGCAAAAAAAGACCCTGACAATGTTCCGAGAAAGAGCCCAGGAAGCAGGAGAAAGAGTTTCTTTGGGATTACTGCGGTATGCGGCTCCAACATCTTCCAATGAGGAAAAACGGGCCTGCACTCCTGCAGTCGAACTTTACCATTAAGGCGCTAAAATCACTACTGAACTCACTCCGAACTCAAGAATTCCACTGACTCCTGGTCCGCACTTTATTATCTGCGATCTTAAAACCTTAACTGACTTCAAATCCTAATATAAGTAATTTTTTAAACCTTCAATTTAGAGATGTCCGAACTACTCCACATGACCGAAATCGACCCGTTTCCCCGTTTGAGGTACGACGAAAAAAATCAATATTTTATGAGTTAAGCCTGAAAAATACTTAATACTAAAAGAATACTAACCACGAAGGAGTAGGAAGTAGAAAAAGAATCGATCTTGCTTAATAAATAATCAGAATCTGGGCTTCCGATAAAACTGCATCCGCTCCTCTTTGAATCCGAACACAATCGGAAATATTGGAGGGATGATGCGGAAGTAAAAGAGATTGGTCACTTCGAACACTCGGATTAGACGATCGAGCTTGAAAGGTATCCCCGGTTGGAAAAAGTGGAGAGTGGAATAAGGGGTTCTCCTTAGGAAGCAGTAGGTTGTCGCTGAAAAGATCGACGGACATCTCTTCCGGTACAGAACTCTCAGCTCGTGGAAAGGGAATAATCTAAAGTCGAGAGATGCTGGGCTATCGATTCTCGGTGGTTGAAATCCGACTACAAGACTCCTGAATTCCACAAGCTGACTAATTATTCCGACTAATTATAATTTCAAGCCCCACGTGCCAGCAATATAAATCACCTAACTCCCGGCTCACCCTCACAATCGCCTAATATCTGCAAAAGGTCTACCCACCCTTCCAAAGAAAATCCGGACCAACTCAAGAACGACCCTGCATCAGTTATAGATCTTAGAAGTTTCTAAATAGGATTTAGCAACATTTTCTGAGTGGTTGATATTTTTCAGCAGATGTTGGTAAAAGGAATCTGACTTTATTAAATATCAATTTCAACAGTTTTCTATGTGTAGACAAATTTTCGGATTGATTCTTTCACTGATCGTAATTAGTAAGAATGTCTTCTGATGGAAGTGAACTTTTTGTTATATATATTAACAAAATAATTGACTTGAATCGAGATTCGCTCGCAGCTTTCGCTCGAGCTACGTCGAGCTCACTGTATTCCTTTCTTTGCATTCTCTCGCATGTACATAACTGCACGCCAGCTACATTTCAGTCCTCGAGCCTCGAGGCACGTCTCCACAATACTGCATTACGATACCATCCTCTCTTTCACACAAATTTATCCGCCTTTTTTCCCATCTCTCTTTTTCTCTCTCTCACTTCCTAACCCATATCCGCCCACTCTTGTTTCGTTCAATCTCGTCTTGCCTCTTTTCTAGATCCCTTCTCATTTGAAAAGTGACAATTTTAAACCTGACCGCCGGCTAATTTTTAACTTCTCAAATACGGAAACTCCACAAACAAAATTCAGGATGTCTAGCGAGCTTCCCTTCTCAAATTCCCGGATTTCCCGTTTTCCCCGATCGCTAGACCCCCTGACCTTGACAATTTGGACATTTTCTGATAATTGTTTGCATATCGCATATCATATTTGCTACCACTCTATATTAATTTTAGAATTTCGTTTAAATTGTCTGAATTTCCTCTCCACCCCAGAGCAGAATTTTTTTTCGTAGAATCCATCGATCTTGTTTTACGAGGTGCGAGCGTTAAAATTGTTGGTGCTCGAACGCCTTCGCGTCCGCGAGTTTGCATGTAATCGCGATTACGAGGGAATTTGATGAAGGTAAAGAAAAACGAGGGAAAACCTAGTTAGAAGCTTTACCTCGAGTTTTATACGTTTTGAAAATGCAGCACGCGCATCTTATAAATTACTTCGGCGCAGGTACGATTCGACGGCTCGTAAAAAATCTTTGCACGTCCGCGATGCTCGCAAGGATCAAGACGATCAAGCGATCATAAAACTTGAGCTAGAATTTCCAACCGGAAACTTCGGCTTTCGACTTCGTATCGGCCAAGTTCTTCTTGGTTACGAGCTGACGTTCCTTCGTTAAAAACGGAGTCGGAAATGCAGTAAAGGATACTAGAAAATATTGCGAAAATTCTAGGGAAAAATGTCTGCTATGCTTTCTCACAAACTCCACTATGCTATTGTAATAATCTCCTCTTTATTACCAATACTACTTCAATAACCCTCAATTTTATTTGTATGCTTAAAAGCGAGCTTAAAAGTTATTTCAGCTATTGATTGAGTACTGCCCTATTTAATAAAGTTTTATAGTAATTACCTAACATAAGCTCTCTCAAAGTAAATTAACTGGTAGCATGAAATTAGGAGAAAATTGGTTGTAATGCAATAGTGACATGTGGTCACTATTTACGAAGTAGTTAAGCACGATAACAAGAGAGAAATTTCGGTTAAAGGAGCCAAGAGTGTTGCGGATAAGCAAGGGTTTACATTACTACGGTGTACATTTCCCTTTAGCCCCTTTAGTTGCATTAGTTTGCAACAAAGCAAGGAATTCAAACTCTATACTAGCGACACTTAACCACATGTTGATTACGAACAAATCTCAGAGTGTTTGTAAAATTAACAGACTCGCGAAATAATCTCACAGCTAATTTCCCCATTTAAATTAAATTCTTCATATTGCATTAAAGAATACGTTCCCACCAAGAGGTATTATTTTTTCTTAATTGATATGTTGTATTATCAATTAAAGATATTAAAAGATACTGGATGCTGATCAAAGCTTTCTTATCTTTGGATATTTCGTTTCTTGACTTAATGCTTTAATAATGATTGGGCACAACTAGAGTTTACGATGAATTTTAATGCGTTCTCCAATAATGGTGTTGTGGGTATTAGTACGTGTCTAAGTGTCTGATTGTAAGTATGAGTAGGACTTAAGGAACCGACTAATGTGGGACCAAGTGCAAACACACCGACCTCGTACTAATTCCCACCAAAACAGCCGCAGTGGCCCAAAACAAGGAGAACACAACTGGTAAGTGAACTCCTTTCACACGTGCAAGCAGTGCTCACTGCTCGCTCTCCATCTCACCCTCTCAGACACGAATAGTATCAATTCAATGTGTACTCACCAAACACGCATATACAGAAACATCAAGGCAAGATTGCAAACAGAAATCTGAGAACAAGCCTCCAATTAAAGATCTTCTAAATTGCAAAACTTCTTTGATAATCTATTCATAGTAATTCCAAAAGTCAACTCGAAAGTTAGCTATTTTTAGGAAAAAAAAAGGTAAATTGACATTCTCTTTTTTTTTTATCAAAGCTAATAGTACCGGGAAGGAAAGTCCCCTAATTTTTCTAACTCGAATGTTTCCTCCAGACAAGGAGACTCTTCTGATCGAAATATGTCTTTCACCCTTCAGAATAAATTTTGCATCATCTAGCGCAATTCAGAATTGGGTTTGATGGATCATATTGTCCAGATGGAAGGGAACCACAAAGTGATACAAAGTTATTGGCATTTTGCGTAAGTTGATAGAGGGGTTATCAATAATTGAGTCACAAATGCTATAGCGTGCGTAGACTGAATATTTTTAGGTAGAATCTTTCTATGGAAGGACATAATCTTTCAACGATTTAACATTGAGTTAAATCTTCAAGACATCAGGACTCTTCAAGAGAATGAAAAAGAAGTATACGTAGAAGAAGCTGATAGATAGCCTTCCTGTTAAAAGCAAGCAGATCTCGATGACCCGGTTTATCGAGATTGTAAATAAGGGAGTGGACTCTGAGACTAGGGGTCGAATCAACTCTTGGGTCTTCGCTTGCATCTTTGCATCTTCGTATATTTGAGTAGTCAATATTTCTTTAATATATTTTTCTATATCCCTGGTATTCGACTAAATCAATGTTTCGATTGTTCCTCATTCTCTTTCAAATAGAACCGGATGATTGTAAGAGTTCACCATAACTAAAATTATGGCACTGATTTACCAATATCGTAAGCAATAGAGTTCAACAATAATTGAAGTTTGCGAAGAGAATTATCGAAATTACCATCCACCGCAAAATTATCATGCGGCATGAGATAGAATTGGAGCGGATTATTACCAATTCCGTAAATACTTACATAATCTTTGGAACCTAATGAAAAATATATTGTTTATAGTGTAGCGAAATCTCTTACCACTGTTAATTTTTCCTGACTTCATAGAAGAATTGTATTCCGTTTTTCTAACTTTTAAAACCTTTCTAGAATTTATAAACTAAGGTATCTGCACATATGGAAACCCAGGCTTACCTCTAAATTTTGTTCGAGAATATTTTGGTCCTTGTGGTAGTGTAACTTTGACTTTTACATTGTACAAGTTTTCTGGCTACTTTGGAAAGTGTGATGAATTCAGATGGAATTGATTCACTAGTTTTCTTCAGTGTATTTATTTTCCAGATAATCCGTATCCGTTTCTTTGATAAATTTTCTTCTTCAAAATTCTCTTTGTTTAAAAGTTTACCACTACAATTTTCAATACCATCGTGCTTAAATTAGCGTCAGAGAATTGCGTTTACGAGAGAAGCAGCAAGAGAAATGTGGTTTTGAGTACAAGAGACATCTTCATGCTTTATACTAAGAAACATTACAAATGGCTTTATTTCCTGGCTCGTTTGCTACTTGGTAACATCATAAGAAGGATTCAGCAAAGCATAAATGACTCAATTTGTGGTTCTGCAATGGATAAATATTTCGTATTTAATTACCCTTTGCATATTTGTTTTACGCTAAATTCAAAAACTTCTGGATTCAAATTTACAACAAATTAAATTGTCGGTCTTGAATATTCCTAGGTCAACTTTAAAAGATGCTTATCTTACAAATGAATATGAACCATTCATCGAAAAGCTCTCAAAATCCACCTCTACAATAAAAATGATTCTTTACAGTAGAGTTGGACCTACTGTCAACCTTTCTCTGATCACCAATGTCGTTAGCTAATTTTAGTCCAATAGAGACTTTTTGGAATGATCAAAAAACATTGTAGAGTCAATCTGCATATCTAGATATTCAACTTGGACATAGGGATAGTCGGCTTTATTATCCCAGATATTCAGGTTGACTATCTAGATGATCAGGTTTACTATCAAGCTTTCTCTGTGCAAATATCTAAAAATGCTCAACATTAATATCTAGATGTTAAATCTGATAATCTAGATATTTGTCCCTACATTAAACATGTAAGATGTTACATTTAAACATTAATTTCCCTCAGTAGCGACTGACGACCTGAATTCGCACATGGACAAATATACTTCCGTTTCAATTTGTGTATCACATAATCACGTTTATATTTTTTGTTTTTTTATTACGGTTTCATTTGACTTAATCCATTGCTAAATATACAGCAAATTGCAAATATGATACACTATACACACTGAGAAAAATGGATTGTAAACGGTAATGAAAAATATGTTACTAGGTATAATCTTTGACTATTAACTATGGGACAGCGATCTAGATTATTAAAACCATAATCTCTAGATTTAAAAAAAAAAGATAATATCAGATAATATCTTAGATTATAAACTGAAACACGCCAGATTTTAACATTTATAATCCAAGATGTTAAAATTTGTACCAACACTAAGATTTTAATCAACAGTTTATACAATTTAAAGCAAAGAATATCATTTACCAATTCTGATAATAATTATAGAATTTTTTGTATAACTTCACAAGTTTCCTCTTACTTAACGTCGAATTTTTACGTGGCTTGTGGTAATTTGACATTGAAGTTATTAGATTATAAATTCACATCGGGTCTCATTGTAAATTTTGAATTTAATTACTGACAAAGATTTATCTATTTACTTCTCCTTGTAAAATTGGATTCCAATGTATGAACTTGTTGATAACCAATTATCCAATGGTCCAGCCGAAAAGTCCGAGACAAAGCGTTCACGTGTTTGAGAAAAGAGCGAAACATCCATGTCCGCCATTAACGGGCGTTAATTAACGCACTAAACGGGCGTTTATTATCTTCAGATGTTACGAATTAATTGCCGAAGATTATAAAAATCTAACATCTAGAGATTATGTTTAGTAATATCTTTATATATTAGGTGAAACTTATAGATCATATACATTAACATATTTTATGTTACCGGATACTATCCTTTGTTTTAGCATCCAGGTTTTATGATCCACTTTTCTCAGTGCAGTACTGATGCTTCAAGAAATACTGGTGGTATTTGGTGCCAAGGTGAAAATGAAATAAAATCAAGATATCTTTGATCAGAAATTCAAAAAGCATCCCTCCGTGAAAAAAACGATACCATGTCTTTTTCTGCCAAGGTATATAGTGCCAGAAGAAGCTTACCATGGCGTTCTTGATCCGATCAACGGGTTGGAGAAGAACCGTGGCGGTGCCGAGGGGTCGGTGATGTTGCAGGTGCTGGAGGTGGTGGTGATGCTGGAGGTACTCGAGCCGAGGCTGTGTTGCTGCGGCCGCGGCGACGATGCTTGCCGTGCAGGTGCAGGTGCAAGTGCAGGCTAGGTTGCAAGGCTGTTGTCCTGCTCCCAGGAGGTGACTAGCAAACCCTGGGGCTGCGTTCGCGGAGGCTGCAGCAGCTGCGGAGTGATGATGTAGAGGTGGAGGCAGGGGCACCGCACCTCCCGGCCCGAAGGAGTACGAGTGAAAATACGTGGTGGAGCCTGAGGTCAATCGAGTGTCCTCGGCGATTGAGTCGGTGGCGCGAGGCTTTCCCTTTTCCTCGAGGAGGAAGCCGCTGGCCTCGCCGCTGCGAAAGAGACTCTTGCTGTAGCTTGTGCCCTCTGCGATGGCGCCTCCCTGCGACCAGTAAATTCGCACACCGCTCAGATTCGCGAGGGGTTCGCCGGACCACCACAGCTTGGCGAAAATTCCAAGCTCTGTTGCTTTCGGATGCCCTGCTCCCAAAGTTAGCCACGTGTACGTCACTCTTGCCGCGAGATTTTCGAACTCTGACGTTGCTTCCTCGACAACTTTCCTGTCCCAGTGCTCTACTCTTTGGCGAACTTGGAAAAGCGATCTAACATTCGTTAGACTTGAGGATTCAGGATGAGAGGTCTTGTCAGAGAACTATGACTCGATCACGTTATTGTTTTTATGCAATTGTTTTAAGCGATTAATAACACTCTAGGCTAAAAAGATTCAAAAAGAGTCGGATTGTCCGAGAATGAGCGAGATGAAGGATACGGAGAGAATTTCGGGGTAGATACTTGAACCTCCGATGTATTCCCTCAGTATGTCCCGAGTTATTTACTCGTATTAATTGAAACGACGTAGGATAACGTGGAATGTTGTTGTGCGATTACACCGGTTACGTCAAGAGTGCCAAGAAGTAGCTTGACACTGGGTGCGTGGGTGCTTGATTTTCGTGTGTGCTGGATTTGAGTGTGTGCTTGGATTTGAATGTCTTGTCTTCGGTTGGAAGGCAACCGAAAACAGATATCCGTGAGGGTGGGATATATCGTGTTACATATAGAAATATGCTACATGTAGACGAGCAGTACAAAGTGCTAAAAGAGCCGCTAGCTGAAAATGATTGTCACGAGGTTCGAGGCAAAGACAGAGCTTTCAGATTTGTCACGCGCGCGCATACGTTTATGCCCGCCGGAGAGCAAAGTATTCGCGCGTGTGAAGATATGTATATATATAAATGTTAGGATTTATTATTTATATATCAGTGTATATATATAATATGTATAAATAGAGAGTAGACACGCAGAAAACCTCTTTCTATTTTCTCCCTTTTCCACTACTGTTGATTGTCTTAACGCGATTCTCGTGTGTGTCACTTAAACGAAAAACGATTGCATTTATTCTAAGCTTATCAATCTAGCTAATTAAAGATCCTTCTCTTTTTTCTGATTATTTTTAGTTCTAACCTCTCTTCCCGAACTATCTACCCTTTCGGCAAGATGGAAGAGGTTTTTCACAATTTTCTTTAAAAATAGATCAATCTATATATCTTTGGGCCAGAGCACGGGGATGAAGGGGGAGTTGCGTCGGACTTACGTCTTCCTTCGAATCGCGAGAGGAGTTTTCTAGTTGATGGATTTCGTAAAGGGACGCTCTTGTTCCGAAGGTCGCGGTAAGATTTTTATCTCGTGGTTTCTTCTCCGGAGGAAGGTCGTTTCTCGTCTTTGGGTAGAAAGCAAAGCTGGGCTCGTCGTTCTCTGGCTGTTCTTCGGCTTGCGGAAACAAAGCTATAGATTTTGTCCAAGATGCGAGGAAGATCTATCGTAAGCGATGAAATTTACTACGGACTTTTATTTCTTCTCCGTTTATGTCTTCTCAGTTGTCCTCTCGCGTGACCGGTTTTCTGACGTTACCGCGTCTCTCTCTATTTTCTTTTTTTATCAGTCTTCGCGTCTACCTTTCTCTCCCTCGATCAGGCAATCTCTTTTCTGTATCGCGAGCGTGCAAAAGCGGACAACGGGCGGCGGGTGGTGATTATTATTTTTGTTTTTGTTTAGGACAGAGAGCGGTAGTGTGATTTGAGAGGTGGAACGATTGAGAGAGCGTCCTACTCGATCGCCTAGCTTGACACAACTAGCGCCCGAAGAGAGCCGCGCATCGCGGGTTTCAAACTCCTCTCCCACTCACAGGGCCGAGGGCCAATCAAGGCAGAGGCGGGGCCGAAGCTGAGCGAAACGAACCGATCTTCTCCGAGTTTGCGTCGCGAATCACTTCGCGGGCAAAACGCGACCCATTCCCTCCCAACTTGTCCATCACTGTATCTATCTAGCTGTCTCTGTTTTTCTCTTTCTCTTTCTCTTTCTCTGGTCTCACCACCTCGCGTACAGTCGTACACCCCACAAACTCACCACCCTCGCCCCAGTCACCTAGGCATGCGGCGAGCTTGCAATCTTCCGCGTTTCCATCAACTCTATCCGCTGCTGCGTCTTCCACCCCCAGCTTTCCTGACCCGAAACATTAATAACTTCTTTTTCCACTTCACCCCCGCGGGGTTCTTCGTCTCCCAAGCCGGCGACATTCATTTTCATGCCGAGCAGAAAGAGAATCTCATTTATCGACAAATTCGCACCTTCTTTGCTCTATTCTCAAAAAGTCTTACGTTTTTTTAAAAGCTCCGAGATTTGCTTATATTTGATTCTTGGGTAAAGAAGAGATTCAAATATTTGAGAAGTAATTTTGTTTTACAAAGTGTCTTTTTGATGAGTTATTGAAAATTCCATAATAAGTCTAGGGTGTCTACTGCCGGGAAAAACCGGGAATACGCCTGGAATTTTTTATACCGGGAAAAAACCGGGAATACGCGTGGAATTTTTTTTTAATCTTGGAATTTTTTTTCAAGAACGTACTTTTATAACTTATTTTTGTTTTCTGTCATAGCAAATAATGTCTACCAAAGAAATGACTTAATACACTTCAGTTATTGTTTCATATTTTATAATCTGATTGAGTAACTTAGTTACTCAAAATTAAGTCTGATTAGTTGAGTAAATACTTGCTAAATAAATAGTTTATTCTTAAAAAGAGTAAAAGTATTATATGGATAAATAATATATAATAAACTCTATAATATGTTGGATTTGTTGATTTAATATGCTAAGTTCATAATAGTAAATGTATGATGAAGCATTAAAGTGTGTTTTTACTTTCCTGGAAAATCAGGGATTTAGCCTT
>CAJFCP010000128.1:1935270-1958679 GCA_904066005.1 Synergus itoensis | reverse complement strand
ATTTACTCAACTAATCAGACTTAATTTTGAGTAACTAAGTTACTCAAAATTAAGTCTGATTAGTTGAGTAAATACTTGCTAAATAAATAGTTTATTCTTAAAAAGAGTAAAAGTATTATATGGATAAATAATATATAATAAACTCTATAATATGTTGGATTTGTTGATTTAATATGCTAAGTTCATAATAGTAAATGTATGATGAAGCATTAAAGTGTGTTTTTACTTTCCTGGAAAATCAGGGATTTAGCCTTAAAAAACCGGGAAAACGCCTGGAATTTGAATCGGTTGAGTAGGTAGGATAAATTTTTATGGCCTGAAAAGTATAATCTAAATTTTAGAAAGTCTTTTTCTTTGATTAATTATCTCTATTACGAGAGTATAGGGAAATATTTGCTGATAGTGTGTATAATAGTGTTCTGTAATTTGATAGGGTTCTGCATCCATTATTATATTTATTAATCAATTAGTCTGTAGAGGAACGGAAGATTTGATATAGTCAGAATATTCTAGTGTAAAGAAGAATGAAGCGTGCGAAGGTCTACACAGCGACAAAGCGAGTCGTTTTGCCAATTTCGTCATGGTTATACAGCCACCGAGCAATCTCGGAAGTTCACTGAATAGTTTAATCCGCATTGCGTGCACCGTCCAAGTTATATTTCCCCCGAGTTAGCAAAATGTTACTTTTACATTCTTTCTATGCTTCCCAACCTGCTCTTTGCTGCTAATTTAGTACAACATAAATAATACAGAATTATATCAAGGATGGAAGAGAATTTAATGACAAATATTTTGAAAAGGAAATATTAGAACGGAAGAAAGTAATTAGAAGAGAAAATGGAGGTTTTGGGAGTTCAGAATTGATCGCAAATATTGATAAATTGCAAACAAATAGGAAATCTTGGAAACGTCAATATTTTAATTCTCCCAAAATGTTCCAGAATGAAAAAGAAGCGTTTTCACCCTTTGGAAAGACAACTTCCTGTCACTTTTAGACGCCTAGAATGGGCGATTGGGAATGAGATGATTACAGCGGAAACTCTTTTCTCTCTTTCTTTTTTCTGCTTTTCTACTTTTTTTCACCTCGAGAGGAGCAATCTCCGCTTCGAACAAACACTCGGAACTCTTCCTGGAGAGTCCTTGCTGAACGAATATCAATCCGGATTTCACTCTCAAGGGTCGATCCTGTCTAGCCTCAAAAACCGACCACATGAAACAAGTAGGATTATGTTCAATAGTACAAGGGTGTGGAAATTGTTTGGATAAGAAAATAGAAAAACAATTTTCCTTCCATTTTATATGGAAACATTTTTTTTCATCGACTCTGAATAAAGTGGTCAAGATTAGTTTAATAACTTTCAGTCGTTCCTGAAAAGGGAAGTCCTATAAAAATTATCAGAATCTAAAATGTTCTAAATTTTGGACTTTGCGCTTTTCGTATCCTTTGACCCTTTAATCTAAAACTATTCTCTGTATCATCATTTTTAGTTCAAATTTATAACACTTTGATTATTTCACAGACAAAAATCTGGCTATACGTATAATAAATATAAAACTACTCTGAACTAAATTTTTTGAATTCTCGCGTCTTGGTTTCTATTCAAATTTTTATTTTGCATTCTTAACCATAAAAATGCTTATTGCTTATAAAATGCGGATAATTTTCGCAAGAAAGTTAAGAGCTACTTCCATTTGACTGTGACATACTGTGATGATAGTACCACTGAATGCTTAACATAAAATCGTAACATCAGCTGTTTTTGCAATCGTTAAAAAGCGCTCGTGTCGTGCAGACGAGACAAATACGAGCCATTAAAAGATCCGGAATGGAAAGCGACGTTACCCTACTTCAGAGAATTGCTACGAATGTAAAATTAAGTTTCTATTTTGCCAAGGGTGAAACTTACACATCGAGGGAGTCTCCGTGACAAATGAAACGGACCGCTCGATGGGCAATTCCAAATAACGCGCCACATACGTTCAAGGTACAAGTATGACGTTACTATGGGCAACAGTCTGGTGCCTAAGGGAAGCAAGGCTAATGGTAAAATGTACCTCGGTAAGAGTGAAAGAAAACAAACGCGCTTTTCCCCTCTTGAAAATTCTCGTTAGAATAATTAAAAAGTAATCCGCACATATAAATGCAACTCGAAAATTCGCGTAAAAATCATAAAATATGGGAGAAAATACAACTGTACGATCCTGTTCTAGCAAAATCTCTAGAAATTCTGAGTACAGGCTTCAAAGCACAAAATGTTTTCAAAAAATTAATGCAATTTTGAACCAAAATTTTTTCTGATTGCATACTTCAATTGAAGATTTTAAAATTTGGTCAAAATACCATAAAACAGTCAAGCAACGAATCTTGCGAGTTTCAAAGTTCAAAATAACTCTCAAGGATGAAGTGAAAAATCGCAAAAACTTTCACGGCAAGTTGCCTTGAAACTCAGATAAAGTGCTTTCGTTTGAACTTTTCCGAATTTACTCTCCACAGTGTTTTTATTTCGATAACTACTCCAAACTGAACCTCAAACGATTTGATTTTTTACTCTCAATAATACACTTTCCTTTTGCTTTGACGTCAAACTTCAACATGGAAACTGCATCAAACTCAGCTTTAACGAGTCTGCTTCTCAAACATCGAACTAATTAGTTTTATTTGACCATAGAATTTAAATTCAAACTTCGCTTCAGAAGTTAGCTCGATGTAACTTTTCATTTTTTTTCTAATTGTAGTTTAATTGGCATTTACCAGATTTTTCGTGAATGGGAATGGGACATTTTGGTGGATGTGATGTAAAGACTCCATCACTCGTTCCACTCGAGAACATTTAGAGATCCGTGACCTATGTCTTCGAACTTTCGAAGCATTAATTACGAAGCTGTGGTCGGTAAACAAGTGGGGCGATCATCGGTGAAAATCAAAGTTAAACTTTGATCAAGATTAATTTGCATCTACTGCTTAAAGTTACTTAATCCCGAAAACTTACTTACCAGATATAGTAACTATGATGCAGGAATGTATTAAAGATACAAAAATTTGCTTTTTACCTGGAACAGAAAGAAAATTACTTATTAGTATATCATTTCATAACATAGTCCACTCGTTGGCCTTTTTAAAGCCTTTAGTCCTGAAATCAGCTTAAAAGCTTTCAATCAGCTCGACAGACAAGAAAAGGTCAACTTTTAGAGGAGGTGGGACCAAAAATTCTTTCGCTGATTAATCATAAGTTTCTAATAAAAGAAGACAGCTGAATTAATTAATTAATTTTTCAGCTGAATTCTAAACTATATTAATTTAAATTTATATAATGCCGTATTCGAGGTTGATTTGTGGTGATAAGTCCATAAAATCCTCTTTAATACACGATCATACACTGAAGCGATAGAAACCAGTTCTAATACCTCGTTAATAATGTTCTAAGGCTACTAAGTCAGAGATAGAGACACAAGAGACGCATAAACGCAACGGCGGAACGTGGAACGCGAAGGGAATCACGGGAGCTGAAACGATCGTAATTCTTGCACGTCGTCGACTTAATACGTTGAGCAAACCGTTTTATAAGCCCTCACTTTGCGCCCTCGAGAAATTACTCGGCGGTAAGCAGTATGCAGATCGCAAAATCGCAACGTACGAGGAAAGGATTAACTTTGCAGTCTGGTAATACACGACCTACCACCCACTTCTTCAACCCTCTTCGCATTTCCGCTCCATATAACCCAAAAGTACCGTCTTCCTAGAATTGCACTTCAAACCTATAATTTTTATAACAACTTATTCAAAAAATTACCTCTAAGTTTGAACACATTAAACATTCTTTTGTTTCCAGTCTAAAGAAATTTTTTCGTGGCCACTTTAATTGGAGAATGAGATTCAAGGTCAAGCCATTTAAAAGCTCAAGGGATTTCAAGTAATTTTGAATGATTTTAAGGAATTAATAGGGATTTGACAGGATTTACAAGTTTTTATTAAGGATTTCAATAAAATTAAAAAGATTTTAAAGAAAAAAATCTGAAAATGTTTTTTTTTTTTGAATTTGGCGATCTTTAAATGAATGGCATCGTAGACTTTGAATCTAATTTTGAAATATTCTAGGGGAATATTCTATGTGACTATTAAAGAATAATTTCCATCTATTATTCAAGATTTTTATCATAAGATAGGAAGATAAACTTTCGTTTATAAAATAATCAGAGTCATGTATAAAAGGAAATTAAATTTACACTTCTACGTGAAAATAACTTAGAATAATGGGGTTTTCGACAATTAATGATCGTGATCTTATCGCAGGAGTCACGTCAGTCAAAAAAAAAAAGAAGAAAAACAAGAACTTTAATTATAGTGTAGGTTATAGTTCAACATGTGCGAGTTTTAAATTATAGTATCAGTTCCTGTTAAATGAAATATAAACATAATAATCCGAGTTTGGAATAGAGATATAGGGTTGATAAAGTTTGTAGATACTGTCATCAGATAAGGCTAGGTGCTGCCGTGCGATATAAAAGTTTAAATACAACTTGTATCTCCCTGAAAACGTCTACTTTGCAATGAAGTAAACTCAAAGTTTTAATTACGGAGCCTCCGCCGTGGTAAAGTGAGAAAAGTGTTAACTTTAAAATAAATTTAAAAAGTTGTTAGATTAATAAGGACTTTAATGTATAGAAGCTAATTTCTGTGCCACAGTGTTGAAAGAATAAAAGCTGTTCTATAAATGCCTGGATTTTCGTTTATAATTTATTCATTTAGGTTACCTTAATACAATAGCTTTCCAACACCATTAAAAATATTTGAAAATTTATTCTCTTTCTTTTTATAAAACAAATAAAATATCGGAATTCACCTTTTTAATAATATAAACAATAAATTACAAAAGACGTGGAATTGTCATTTTGTAGAAGAATAAAAATGACAGACTTGTTTAAAAGATTCTGCAAGATATGAAAATGAGAAGGAAAAGCATAATAATCGTAGAAGTCTGCGAAAATCCATTTATAACAGGTTGTCTTGCGGAATACATATATATCTTTACATGCATCAGTACTCAACAACATTTTTATAAATTTAAACTCGCTTGAAGTTCCCCTCTATAAATGACAGAACTTCAATGGTAAGAAACTTTAGCAGATGTTTTACTTTATCGGTATTCGTAGTAGAAACTGAAGGGTTGCTTACAAAAATTACTATTATACCAACTAACTAAATTGAGAGAGGGATTAATTACCTCACTCAATTCGAATTAGTAAGAAATTACTAATGCAATACTGAAAATTTGCTAAAAACTACTAATAGACATTAAAAACGAAACGACACTACTTTATTAGTAAATGTTTACTAATTCAGATTGAGAGAGAGTAACCAAATGAAGGAAACCGAAAAGCTTAATTCCCAAACCATAAATCTCAGGATGTAGGCCGCGCATCCTGAGAATTTTGGCCGGCCAAATTCTCTCGACGAACCGGAATATGCGAATCGTGCTTCAAGAGTGGAATCGGAAACGGGTTTGGATCCTCCTTCCCACCCCCTGGATCGGTCTTCTGGGACCAAAATGCAAAATTTCCATCCGTGAAAAGCAGAAGTAACTTGTGCAGATGGAAAGCGTACCTTGAGAGGACTGTTGATGGTAAATTGTTGTTATATGTAATATATAAATACAGAAATACTAGAAACGAGCGAACTGCTTTTCTTCGAAATTTTTGGTGGTTTGCCTGGCCTCACTTGTTCAGCCCTGGACTATTTCACCCTGCAAATTCTCTTTTTTGACATACCGACATGGTAGCTATAGTGGTCACTCGGGACTTTAAATATATAAAGAGAAGCCCTCACTTTCTTCCCCTTTGCTTAGACTAAGACTAACCCCTACCCTTAGATTTTCTCTCTGTCTCTATTCCTCTAGTCTAGTATATTTATCTATCTCCTGTCCAGAGATCAGAGCCAGACAACGCGCCCTGGGAGCCATGCGTCAACCCTTATTACTTAGGACGGCCTAACTATTGGCTTACTCCGCTGAGTAACTAAAATTTACAGGAAACACTCCCAGTACATATCACTAGATACAGGCTGACACCAAAATTTGACCTTGGTTTCTGTTTAAATTAGTCAGAAGAATAGCTTAAAATATTTAAAAGGGCGGCATCCAAAAAAATACTGTTCTAAAAAATGCATGATCTAGGAAACTTGCAATTTCGATCTTCTAAATTCTCTTCAAATCTTTTTAAATCCCTCGGAATTTAAGAATCTATGAGAAAAATCTGTGAAGCAACTGAGAAGAATTCAAATTAAATGCATTTAATTAATCTCCTTATTCATTTTCCAGATTGAATCTTTTCAATGAAACGAAGGCTCGCGTTGCTTACCGATATCGCGTTAATTTCACATTTAGTTTGCTTCAGTTAAGTTTAAAAATACCTATCAAATTTTTGTGATTACTTGATGCTAAAGAATGTTTGCAGAGAATCTACTGGAAGTTTCGATTAGAAATTCATTTACCCGGCAGAATTTCATCTTGACACTGAGGTTGACGTCGCCGATGCTATACTATTTCCATCTTTCGTCGCTTTGGTATTGCAAGACCAAGATCAACAACGCTTATTTCGCAACCCCATCAGAAGTTTGTAATTCGGTGCTAAATCTGTTTTCCCGACAGATCGATTCAGCGAATCGAAATTCAGGTTGGAGCTTTGCTTAATTTGATAAGAACATCTTCAGCACGAGAAACGAATTAAACAGTCAATTCGTTCGTTCCAAATCCGATCGAGTGTCTGCAAATTCTCCAAAGTAAAGTGTTTTTTAATTATTTCCAGGATAATTCAATTAAGTGTCCTATAAACTCTAAATAGTACTTGCGAAATTAAATATTCTCTTCAATATTTACATTTTCGTAGTAATTTAAAAAAATATTACTCGTTTCCACGGAAAAAGGAGATTTATTTTGAAAATAAATACTGCAGTTTTCTGATATTGTTTTAGCTGAGTGAAGTGTTTGACTAAGTCGAAAACTTTATCCTTGCTCTTCCTTCTTATAGTCGCTTACTTGAAAACTTGGAAACTTTTTCAATGTCTGCTGTCTTGAGAGTAAATCAGACCTATGCCTTTAGTGTGCCAAGCAGAAGTTTGCGACAATTATTTTCTTTTCGCAAAATATACTCAAAGTAGAGTTTCTTCAAAATAATTTTTAAAAATATGAAACGAAACCTTGGTTTATCCTAAATCTTGCAATATGCGTCCAGAAAATAATAAACCGAACAAAAAATTCACTTTCGTCCCTGCCTCTATAATCGTGAAAAGCAATAGTCTTCCCTTCGAGTAAAAAAATAAATAACTGAAATTGTTGCCGTAGTTTTACTTTTTCTGAATGCCTTCCACCAGAATGTTTCCGCTTCAATAAAGATATCTTTTGCTCTTGAAACGATCACTTTCATTTTTAGCCTTTTTTTTCCTCAACAAGTTGGTGGACCATGAAATGAAATTTTCTACTCTGATCGTCCTCAAAACTGGAATGAGCCAGACTGGAAAAGCATCAAAATTTAAGAAAATAAACATCTAGGGGCAACACCCAGTGTTATATGACCTTTCACCTATAACCTGTTAATCTTCAAACTTTTTCTTTTACAAAGAAAAAATGTAACAAAAAAGTGTCAGGGAGGCGCGAATTCAGTCCAGGGAGTGTGTGACCGAGGATCGAGCAGATATTTTTATTACAGTCTATAAAAATTCTTGCCCTAATAGCTCGCCACAGATGGGACGGTATAAGGACGACGGGTTATTAGCAGAAAAGGGAGATGGTTACTACACAAGGGTAAAAACCAGCCTGGGCTCGAGAAAGGAGAGCAAAATGCAGGTCGCAAAAAAGGAGAGATTCTCGTAACCTCCCTCTGATCTTCCCATCCACCCACTAACCCCCAAATCCAATAAACCCGAAGCCGATTAAATTTATGAAGTGAAAAAGGTATGAAAAGCTTCGAGTTACCGAGTAAACCACCTACCACCCTCCCTATTTCCGATACTACATACAACTCTGCCATCGAGAGATGCTTATTTAGTGTTTACTAGGCAAAAGCATTTCTCTCATGTAATCTATCGATTATAAGAAATGCCAGGCATAACGAAAACAAAATTCAATTTTCCAGTTACATTTTCAGACACAGTGGTATTTTTGGATTGGTTGTTATATTTTGGTGTGATACCAAAATATTTTGATAACATAATTCGATTGTACAATTTTATTGTATGAAGTATACTTGCGATTAGAGACTTTATAGGAAAATGAAGGGTTAAATATGAGAGGTAGTAATTCCAAGTTTGCGAACAATGGGAAACGTTTGCTAGGGCAACACGATAGCATAGGAAGCAGCATGAATGTGACAGTAAACGTACAAACAGCAAATGTATTTGCAAATGGATGGACGAAACGTGCGTACGTATCTGTACTGAGATCAATCGCAACCTTAATTAGTACACTCAATTAAGCACCAGGTGTATAGTAATAGCTGGTGGCGTTTTTGCGTTTAAACTGGGTCAGAAGATCGAATTACGAACAATTTTATACGTGTGTGACTAAATTGTTTGTTTCCTATGAACAAAATTAGAGAGGCGAGACCCGCATAGAGCGAGAAAGAAAGAGAATATAGAAACTGAGAGAAAAACTCTAACGAAAAAGAGAAAATGATAAAACGATCTTTCATATGTTCGAGCGTATGTTCTTTCATGTGAATAAAGTTGCGAACGTTCAAATGAACGAAATATTTTTTTAAAATTATATTTTATCCAGAAATATTGTGCCAACTAAAAATAACAATCAGGATTACAAGTTTATTTCATTCTTTATTATTTTCAATGTAAATGAATCAATATTTAAAAACTTTTTATAGTTACAAATACAATCAATACAAAAATTCGTTCATTTGAACGTTCAGAACTTTTCATTGTTCTTTCCATTGATCTTTCTTAAATTTTAATCTGAGTTATGACTGAAATTAAAGCTGAATTTTCTTTCCAAATTATTTCTGATTCAGCAGCTAATTGAATCAGTGGTATATACCTGAAAATCAGTGAAATTCCGCTGATTCAGATTAAATTGGCGAGTTTATCCAGTGGTAAATCCGAAAAGGATCAAGTGCGTATACAAAATATCGAGTAATTTGCCTTTTAAGATGAGTATCACGAGCGAGGAAGTGGGATTGGTTAAATGCAGATCGACTGGCGTAACGACAAAAAAAATATGGTTTACTATTTGCACTTATGGTATAAGCTCCCTGGAGGGTCACGAAAGCGGCGTATTAAAACTTTTCCATTTCCCATAATGCGAATCCAAAAGCACATTAGGGCGATACCAAGCGACGAGGTGCTCGTCCGGAACAACCATGTAATATGCTCGCTAGATCCGGCACGTGCGCACTAAAATCGTACGAGAAGACTCAATTTTCCATTTGCAACCAGCCTACCGAGGCATGTGGATATAGAATTGTTTTCACGACTCCCCTCTGGGATCTCGGCTACTCATAGAACGATATCATATACGCTTCCAAGCATCCCGTCGTTTCAAGGGAAAATGAGAATACAAACGAACGCTAATTCCTTCAATTCTAAGCGACGCTCTATCCCTTAAGAGACCTTTATCGATATTGCCAGCAATCAGTTAAACGGACGGTACTTTTTCTGTGGGAACAACTTCTCTGGGGAGAAAAAAGGAAAATGGAATATTAACGAGAAATCGAAGTACAATGAGATATTTTATTGTCGAAATGCCATTAAATTGATGATATTGTAGTCTGGAATGTAACTTAACAAAATTGAGTATTATTTTCGTTAATAATTTAAAGATAGTCTCGTTATTTTATATTACAAGAACTAACGCGCGCGCATTTACTTTTTTTAAAATGTTATAATTTATGATATTTTATTTCTTCTTTTCTATTCATCATAATTAAAATTTTATGTTAAAAAATTTGAGTTTTATAAGAATAACAGTAGCATGATATGAATTTTAAAAACTTAATCAATTTTCAGAAATAATATATATTTTTTAAAAATGTATCCTTACATTTTATAAATTAAATAATTACAACATATAAAAAATAATAGATTGTTTTCAAAATTAACTATACGTTTACAGTTGTATTGATTTTTAATTGTGATTTTTTTTTTTCTAAAAAAAAGACCACATTTATAGTTGTGTACAGTATTATTTGAAATAACCGACTAATTAATTATCATGAAATTAAGTAATTATTTATTTTAATTATTATTATTAAACTGTAAATGTAGTAAATTTTTAGAATATAATTATCCACTGTTTTTGTTTATAACTCATGATACTTCATATTTTTTTAAAGTCTGATACTTTATAAACTATTGATACATCTATTTTACGTTATTAAAAATAATTATTAGATTGTTTTCAAAATTAACTATGTTTACTGTAGTATGTATCTTTAATTATGGTTTCAATTTCTAAAAAAAACTACCGCATTTATAGTTGTACAGTATTATTTGAAAAATCGGTTAATTAATTGTTAAATTAATTTATTAATTAGTCATAATAAATTAGTTAATTGTTTATTTTAAATATTACTATAAAACTGCTTTTTTAAAACCAAGATTTTCGCGACAGTTTACTTTACCGACGATGGATGCAAAAATTTAAAGAAACTTTAATATTATTAACCTTTATTTTTTTGAGGCGTAAATGAACTTTTAAAAGTACATTTTCAGAATTCAATAGAACATCTGACGAGCCGATGAACGATATTGAACACTTTTATCTGCCAGTCTGTGTCGCACTCAGAGCAAGTGGGGTAAAATGGGTCTGGGGCGTCGTTCGAGACAATGGAGTTGTCACCACGTAGCCCAAAGCGTCTGCTGGAATCAGGGATAGATATCGCAACACGACCGATACAATATCGTACTCATAGGTAGATACAATGCGCAACGACCGAGCTTCTTGCGTCTTCGGAAATCGGAAAAGCCTGTACTTGAGCTCCTTCAGTTTTGCCCTCGATTCACAATAACTCGCACAAAAGCTTTCAAGGAATCGAAAAAACTTATGCTTTTGAAATGAAAACTAAAAAACGAAAAATGCTGTTGTTTCTAGATTTCATTTTAATTCTTAATCTGATTTATTGAAATAGAGGAATATTTATGGGCCTAGGATCTGTTATTTTTCACAGAAAATTCAATTCCTAAAAGAACTTCTCCACTTGAGCTTGAACACTCTAAATCTGAACTAGCGAAAACCATACCAAATCAGTGAAATCCGCTGATGAATCAGCGGAATTACTCTCATAGAGGGCGTGAAATTCACTGATTCAGCAGCGAATTTCACTGATTTTGTAGGGTTTTCGCTGATTCAGATTTAAAGAACAGGAGATATATTTAAAGGTAGAAAAAATTGAATGTAGCAAAAGTAGCTGAGGTCGTTAGACTCATTTCAATGATCTATCCCAGGGACACATCGTTAAAGGCTTCGCAGCGTGATATCTCATCAAATGTGAGGGTTTCCATGGCGGGACGGACCTTTCGAGACCTTTATCCCGTTAATAACCCTGACAACGATGATGACGCTTCTTTATTGTCATTTTTTCCGGGTTATTCGAGAACGTCAAAGCATCGTTTCATTTCGACGACACAATGTTCGATCTCCGAATTTCTGATCGACGTCTCAGGCGGACACCTATTGTCGGAAAACATTAATTTTTCATCCTCGACATAAAGAACCCAGCTCGTATACCTTTATGCAGACTATATGGGCTATAAGGTGTGTGAGGACAAATCGCTCATGCGATACTTTCATCGATATTATGTAAGATATACGAGATTATGTAAGAAGACCTTTATTATACGATTATGGTGTACGTTTAAAGGATGCATATGTACTTTCACGGGGAAATTCATATTGAAAACTTTTGTTGATAATCAAACTAACAGACCAACGCGCATAAAGAGACAATTCATTAAATTAAAACTAAAATTAAGACATATGCCCAAAGAGGAAATGACATCAAATTTGAATGACATCGAATTGTCAAATAGGAATATATAGTCGTAATTCAATACTAGTTTCCATAAAAGCTCGGAGCTCAGGGCTTCCATTAGTTAGATTACATGAACTGATGCTATAGTTTAGAGTACACAAATTCGTGGTTTAGGACAGTCAACTACAAAAGTTGGTCGTAATTGTCATGATAGTAAAATGGAACACTAAATGTGAATTATATGAAACTTATAAAACTACTAAAAACAGAATTGTTGCATATATAAAAATAACAAGTATTAATATTATTATTGCAGGAATTATATTAACAATAAATCAATAGATTTCATGTAATTTTCAGGAATTTAAAAAAATATATATCCAAAATATTACGAATGATAAAAAACCAAGAATTGGAAGCATTCGTCAAAAATTTTCATCTAAATCTTCTGATAATGCCGAAGCTCGAATCGAACACACAAACTCGGAGTCGGATAGAATTATAAATATCCCATTTCCATGGAAATCATAAATCGCTCTTCCGTCGAGGTATGCAGGTAATTAAAAAGCAGCATACATTTAGAGTGATGGGCATTGTAAACATAGTCAGAGACTCGATTTTTCCTCTCACCTTTTCTCATCGGTGGAGGACTACCAGTGTTCGAAATAAACGGTTAGATTGGCAGCAATGAGTTACCAGATCTGACGAAAAAAAACGAAAAAGCTTTGTCGCACGAAAGCTACTCTTCAAGTGCAGTGAAAGTCCAACAATGGTTATTGTTTTAAAGAGTCCACCCTTTCTCTTCAATGTAACGGGGCCAATAAAATTGTACAAGCTTTATACGCTCCGCTGAGACATAAAGCAGAGAAAAAACGGAACAAAACAGGAAAAGAAAACTGAGACAAATTATTTCAAGGTGAACTATAAACAATATTCAAACTAGTAGTAAAAGCTCTCATCAAAACTTTGCTGAATTAAGGTACTAAGCACGATCTTTTAAACTTTATCTAGCATTTTTATCCCTGATTTTTAGCCTCTCGAGTCGCTATTAAAAGTAGAGGAAAATTGGCTCTGGTATAGTTCCTACGATTACGAGAGTTTTTAACGATTACACCTCACAGAATCACCGAGAGTGCCTATCCAGAAATTGCGAAATGTTGTAATTGAACAGCCGACCGACCAGAAAGGTAATTGGTATCTGTTGTGTTAGTAGGTAAAGAGGCACTCTTACGCCTTTCAGAATAACGTTTAATACAAGCGCATTTACTTAAATTTGCATGCAATTCTCCAAAGCAGATGTATTCTCTCGATATACGCACACAAGACGCTAGCGAAGCAAAACGACCGGTAAACTAACGAGATGGCTTTTCAGAATCTTGATAATAAAGAAATCTCGTTCCACTTCTCTTATAGTCTACCTTTCGAGATAACGAGCTCTCTAATAAAATCAATAGACGAAACTCGGCCAATTTCAGCAGAAAGAATTTTAAACACTTAGAGAGAGTCAGATTTAGTTGTTCTTATCAGAGGGAAGTTTAAAAACTTTCCAGTGTTTTATGCAAGAAGCAAAAGCTTTATTCACAAAGCTCTTTTGTAATATGTTGTAGTTCCGCTTTCCTATTTTTCAAACAGGAATATAAAACCAGTTTTGTATTACTTTTTAAAGAGCAAATCTAAAGTACCTTTCCGTATTATTATAGAATATAAGAGATGAGTACTTAAACGTCATGATAGTCTGCTCCCATTATTTTATAATATTCTAAAGTTTTCTGGAATTTATACTTTGTCAAGTTATATTTCATTATTTAAGATAATTATATTCTAATAGATTTTGAATACATCCATAATATCCATAATAAAAAATGAAGAATGATTTTAGAATCATGCAAAGTTTGCTTATGCAATAATATCGACATTATTCAAAAGCTACATAAGACTGATGGGAGAAAGATTGTCAGAGAAGGAAAGTTGGGGTAAGTGCGTAATAAGAGAGCGTCTCGATGTTTATAAACTGTATATTATTGAGATACCTTAACCGCCTATCGTGACAGTGAGCGATGAGGGATGCTCTTCCGATTTTCTATTAAGCGTCGATTTATTTATGGAATATTCGATGGCGCGACTTTCATCGGCCAATCTCGAGAAAATTCAAATCAACCCTATATAACATGATAGGTTCCGGAATCTCACGGAAATTCTCTTTTCCATGCTAAAGTGATGAAAGAGTTGTTTATCTATTCCTGCATCACGTAAGTCTTCAAAACAGGAACTTCCACAAAATTGTTTCGGAAAAATTCGCCTTTCAGAATTACATTTTTCAAATCATTTCAAATAAACCAAACACTTTAATGCAGTCAAGGGAAAAAGAGGGATTTCAGTTGAATGCGAGAGTTGTCACACAGAATAATAAATTGCGAATGTAAAATGATTGATTGTGACAGAAGATGAGAAAAAAATATACTAATATATACAATATCAGGGTGTCTAGAGATCAGGGAATTGGAAATTCCCGGTTTTCTCTCGGTCTTTTCCAGTCTTTTCCCGGTCAAATACTACAAAATCTTTCAAAAAACAAGATATTTTTTAAATCCCTCAATAAAATACCCTGACAAATTTTTAAATCTTTTAATCCCATAAAATATTTTAAAAGTCATAAAAATCTCTTGAAATCTGTTCATACCCAGAAACTTTTCTAAATCTTTTAAAGATTGAGAAAATCTTTTAAAATTCCCAAAAACTTCTTGAATTTCTTTAAAATTCTATGATAACTATTAAAATACCTTTTTATCCTTTAAAATACATTAAAAGTATTAGAAATATCATTAAATTCCATGAAATCCTCAAAAATTGTATAAAATCTTTTAAAAATTTTTAGAATTTTATGAATTCCTTTAAAATTTTGCGAAATATCCGGAAATTCCTTAAAATGCTGCGAAATCTTTTAAAAACCCTAAAAAATCCTTTTAAAATTCCGCTCTAAAAAGGTGATGTAACGAAATTTCTTTAAAATCTCATATACAATGTTGTTCGAAACCTACTCTCTAAATTTGAATCAGCGAAATTCGGCTAGTTCAGATTAAGAGAACGATTAACTTTTGAATGACTTGAAGTTATAAGAAGTAAAAAAAATAATCGCGTATTGGTTTGCTAATAGAATAAAAAGAAGATAAAGTAGAAAAACGTCGATTTTTCAATAAAATACTTATATAATAAAAAATACAATAAAATACATGGTCCTAAATGAAATTCCCGGGTTTTTCCCGATTTCCCGGTCCGCTAGACACCCTGAATATACAATTTTTAGCATTTATAACAATCTCCATTTATTAATTTATTTGCACTCTCTTGTCGTATTAAAAGATTAATTTTGATTCAACTAATTAGGATAATTTTGGTGAATTGTTTAATTTTAAGGGATGAAGTAGGATGAGTTTCAAATATGCAGGGGGTTGAAACCGTTGAAACTTTGGTGGATCATTTATTGGGTTTTATATAACCACTTTCACTCAGAAAAAAGTTTGTTTGAATCAAACAAACGTATCATTGATATAGAGCCAATCAAAAAATATCTTTGAATTAAACAAAATTTGTTTGATTCAAATAAATTGTCTTTAACTCAAAAAAATTGATTTCATCATATTAAAAAAAAGTTTTTTTGAATCAAACAAATTTTTGTTAATTCAAACAAATTTTGTTTAATTCAAAGATATTTTTTGATTGACCCTATATCAATGATACGTTTGTTTGATTCAAACAAACTTTTTTCTGAGTGTTCCACCAGAAAGTTGCAAATTTCATTCTCATGATTTCTGAACTGCTTCTTTCTGTAACGACCCTTTAAGAATATTTCAACGGTGAATTCTGACTGAAGAAAGATAAAATTTCGGTATAAAATATGAAAATTTTTACTCGAAGTTGTAACAATTTTATGCTGATATTCCACGATATAAGGTACATGTTTGACCGATAGAACCTGATAACGAAGGTGTTGGAACGTGGCTCGAGAGTAAAGGGCCGGGGGTTTACCGTTGACCACGACGTGTCCAGTTCTAATTCCCCTGTTTGCGTATGCAAACGAAGAGCCTAGGAGGTGGAGGAAAAGCTGGACAGTGTGTGCCAGACTCGTTCACTCTGCGGTCTGCCATATAACAGGCACGACATATAGTTACCTAGCCATTTGACCTCACTATATGTGTATATATGTACTCAAATATCCGTCTCGAAAAGTTGATTCGATGGTGACGAATCGCCTCGAGTCTGAATACCTTCAGCATTTTAGATTCTACCCTCGATTAATTCAAAGAAAATATTCAATTCCCCTGAATTCGCTCGCTCGACAATTGCGTGCCTCTTTTTGATCGATAACAAAACAACAAACTGTATTTTCAGCAAGAACACGTCACCTGAAATTACCAGAGACCATTCGCACGAGTTTATTCTGGAGAAAAAATACACAAGAAGACATTGAGAATGTATAAAAAATTCGACACCTATTTTTCCAGATAGATTCAACATTGCTATTTATAAACAAACAATTCAGTTTTAAATGGTGATGAAATTTTCTGTAATTCGAAACAATATATTGAAAGCTTTTCTTGTATGTGGTTATGTATGGGGAGGGGGATAAAAAGAAGGGGGTAAAAAAAGTATACAAAGTTTGAAACACTTTAGGTTCTACCATAACTAAAAAGAAAGTAGAAGGCAGCAAGAGGACCTCAAATTGAATTTTTAAAAGTAGCTGAACAACTAGAAAATACACATCAGTCAAGCTGTCGTTTTTCTGAAAGCATAGTTACCCCAGAGTCTTGAAAAGAGGAATGAAGAATGACGAAGAGGTGAAGGAAGGTGAGGGTCTGGACCTCAGTAAACGAACATTGTGTATTAAAATTAAGGCAATATATTAACCAAGTTAATGTTATTCTAGTTCTTGTCTAGAGCACTTTTATAAAGAAACTTGGTCGTGTGTTGCGCTGTAGAGTTGAGCCAAAGGATGAGGGAAAAGTAACCCTCTTGTAAACCTCTTTCTCCATGCTCTTACATTTTGCGACTGAACGTTATATAATAACTGGTCGGTTCAACTTTAGAAGAACTATGCTTATGCTGAGCGGTTATTTATTCAGGATAGCAAGCTTTTAAACAATTTATAAAAACTTAAATTAGAATTGAAGAGGGTCGGTCTTCTAAGCATGGACACGAAACCACCTAGCTCTGAACAGAACCGTGAAAGACTGACGTATGTCTTGAAATGTTGCTAACAAGAAACTGAGATAAAAATGTTTTCAAGCCGAGGAAGAATTCCTTTCAAATACTTCGCTCCCTTACAAATTGAGAAGTTCTAAACATCGCATAAGCTTTTAGAAAGAATTTCAGTTTCATTAATATCTCGCAAAAGAGTTTGAGAAGTTAAAAGTAAAAAGTGTGTAAAAAAGAGAAAAAAAAGGAAAGAAGAGATTAAAAAGTGATGAAATAACGGAGGGGAGATTGTTAATTTAAAAGCTGCGATGAAAAGGGATACTGGACGGTATCGAAACTCCAAGGGACCGAAATATATCGGCATTTTTTTATCAACGCGGGGCAGTTATTACCAACTACCCTTGGAGAAAGGAAGGCACGCAAGCATATTTCTCTGCTTGTGAGAGAAGAGAATTGACTGAGAGAGTGAGGAAGAGAAACGAGTTTCGAAACTTCTACTTCCAATCGCATTCCCAACAGTCCATTGGCATTTTGCCAGCCGAAACAACGAAATTTCACGGATTCAAGGGAAAATGTATGCATCGGAAATTCTGCGAAATCTGTGCCCGGCTGTTTTCGCCATTGTACTGGCCAATGGGAATTCCCATCATTGTTTCAAACGTTTAACAAACGGGTAAACAAAACAATCAACATTGAAAATATTCAACCATAACGTTTTAGTTTTTAAATTTACATAGGTTGTTTGGAACTTTATGCTTTTGGGATACGAGAATTGTCTATACAATTCGTAAATGGAATAAACTGGGAAATAGAAGCTTTATGTGGAAATAGAAAATTCATGTATTTTTTATAGGCACGTGCAAACATTAAAATTTTTAAAACTTTTTTTACACATTTCCATTACCAATTTTCTGCTTTTCGAAGAGATTTTATGAAGTAAAGAGAAATTTCACAGAAAGGAAAATAAAATGCACGATATTAATAAAGAATTTAATCTATTAAGGCAATATAAATTTTCCTGTGTCACGAAAGGAATGCAAGTATAAAAATATTTTTAAAAATGTTCATTCTTATGAGACTTCTGAGAAATTAATTTTTAAAGTAAAATTTGAAAATAAAAATTATATTTTAAAATGCCTATTTACATTTCAATTGGAAATGGAAATCTGAAAAATAATGGTAAATTTACCTTTATTCCGAGAGTAGGTGTCAGTACCCCATAATCGTGAAGAGTCGGCAGCATAACGGGGGGAAGATTGGCCATCATCATTGTGTCTGTTCGTGGATTAAAAATCCTTTGTTTTCCTAAAACACCTCACACGATACTCAAAAATGCTCTACTAACCTACCTGAAACAAAAAAAAAAAAGAAGAAACTTAATTTTTTGCATCAATAATATTTTGACTTAATAACAAACATTTTTTTATTTCAACTCTTTTTTTTAAATTTAAAAAGAGAAAATTGTGTTATTTCCTCATTCAAGTTCCATCAAACTCGCAAAACGCTTTTTCAAAATCACTCTGCAATTTGAGAGTAATTTCCGTTTTTGATTCTAAATTTGTAATTAAGGCTTAAATGCACAACCACCAACTTCGATTGTGTGGTTCTTTGAATCACTCTACGCCAAAAAAATATTTAATATTGCAGATAAGAAAAAAAGTTCCATTAATTTCCTTCGTATTCTACAAAATTAAAAATTTCAAGCATTTCTTGAATCTAATGCCTGAAATTCTACACCCAGAAAACAGTTTCTTTAAATCAAAAAAACATTTCTTTGATATACGGTCAAAGAAAAAATTTCTTTAAATTAAAGAAATTTTTTTTGATTCAAAGAAATGTTCTTTGATATGAAGAAAAATTTTTGGTTTAATTAAAGAAAATTTCTTTGAATCAAAAAAACTTTCTTTAATTTAAAGAAATTTTTTCTTTGACCGTATATCAAAGAAATGTTTCTTTGATTTAAAGAAACTGTTTTCTGGGTGTATACAAAATTATCTATAATGACTTTATTATGACTTGAACTAAATTCAAGCCCAAACTTGAAACAAAAACCAATGCGAATTATTTTTCCGTGAATTGCCCGAGATTTGCTCATGAAAGATAATCACGAAAAAACCTTGATTACTGAGCACATCAAGACTCGCAATATTATCCAACTTACGCCTATAATGATTTCCAATTTCCGACCAGGATCTAGTTTCTAATACTCGGTTTAGATCCTAGACGATCGTTCCTTCGGGAAAGTACCACGAGACCATTTGCACCGAGGTCGAAGCTTTAGTTTAGACAATCACACCATACGGTAGATTAAGTCAGTGGCGCACGTCGCGCTACGTGTGACGACTTAAAGCTCCGAGTTCGAAACTTAGATTGGCGTCACGTGGGCCACCAATCTAAGCGACGAGAGGGGGGTAAAAGTGGGGGCGAGTTGTGACACCGTAGCCCGACAGCTTAGCGGGCAAATCCGACGTAAGACCTCGCGTGAAATCTCTATTTCCCGCGCCACCTCTGCTATCACCCTCAGGGAGCCAATGGGGTTGTCGTATCTAGGTAGAGCGACTTTCACTCTAAGCCTGGGTTTGTGCATCGGACCGTCTCTCCGCGCCATGTAAATCTTAATGGATTAATTTTATAATTGGCTCGTTTTGTAATTGAAGACCCATCGTCTCCATTCCTCACATGTTCTCTGCCAGAAAGCAAACAGCGCATGATTTGAGTATGCAAACATGCCGAGTATATACAATATATATAACGTTATATGATAACACAATCGAATTATTTAAGAGCTTAAGTTAATTACTATAAAAGCAAAAGTTTCGCTAACTTTAGGTTCACAATAATAAATGTTTTTACTAAAACTGAACAATCTACTTTCACTTGCATCAAATCTTAAGGTAAACAATATATTCCCTTAAGTTCTATAGAAGATTCACTTTAATTAAATAATGCAACTAAAGGGAGAGAAATATTTTCGATGAACCACTGATATCGATAGATTGATATTATTTACACTGGAATTCCACAGGCGAATCGATTCTCTGGTTTCTGTACGCAGCGGGCGATCGCGTTTACTCTACACCAACGAAAACCACGCAACCACATTTTTCGGTGGTGGCTGCATGAATCGGTAAATAAATTACGTAATGCAGTTGTAAATGGTGGAAGCGTTGATCAATTGTTAGGTTGATAAACTGCATTGAAAAAGGGACGGGAGCAAATGTATTTTCTCTGTTTGCAAGCATCCGATTTAATTTAGTTAAATTAATTTGCACTTCACCGATTTTTCCCTTACAATTCTGTTAAATTTACTCGAGTGATTTTTCCACAGAATATAATAAGAAAAAGAAAGTATTAATTAACTTGTAACTTTATGTTCATAAAATAAAACAAGAGAAGAAACGATATTGTCAAGACTTAAAAGACGGAAGAACCTTCAGGGACACTGCGTCTGACTATACGCGGACTGAACTACTTGCCGACCGCAAGATATATAATTCCATTATTTTATTAATGCTTTTAAATTCTTGTGATCCAATTCCGATTTTTTAATAACTTAATAACAAAGTAAAAACTTAAAAACAAAAAAGTCAAAAAATTTAATAATCTCCATGTTAAATAAATTATTATGCACATTGTTTATTTCCAAAACTCAATCAAGTTCTCATTAATTGACTTTGAATTCTCCTGTGAGAGGGAAGTTTTACGTAAGAGCTGAAGAATAAAATGAAAATGTCTCACACAATCAGCCATCGAGTTTTTAAATCGAAATCAGAAATCACGGGTACCTCGCGTTCGACAAAAGGCGTGAGAAATATATAACGACAAGCAGTGACCGGAGATGATGCGTGTTTTCAATTACTTCACAGTCAAGCTAGGCGAATAGTGACCAATCGAATAGACAGTCGAGGCGACCAGTGTCGGAGCAATTTACATTTTTAGCCAATATTCGAGCTGTGCCGTCAGCTCGGTCGACCGTAATGGCCCTACCCGGAATTCACGCGCGATTCCCTGGGTTGCCACCAATTCGCATTATAAGCGAACCTGTTGCCCCGATTCTACATCGCGACTTTTCATCAATCTCAGTTCCTGCACAGAAAAAAGAAAATGACTGAATTTACCATTTAAAATAGTCAACATGCGCTCCGAACACATTTTTCCTAGAATTTAGTAACTTTTACTATTTAAAATTGCAATGTTTGCTAATAAAATTGTAAACCCTGCTATTTTCTTTGTAAAAGTTACAATTTGAAATAGTAAAGCTTACTATATTCCAGGAAAAAGGCGCACTTTGACTATTTTAAATGGTAAATTCAGCCATTTCTTTTCACTTTCTTTTTTCCGTGTGTACCCTTCCATATGACTCATAAAAAATCATTGAAGTTTGCACAAAAAAACAAACATAAACGAAAAATCTAAACAAATAAATAATTCATATCGATGCTTTGTATGCACATTCTAGCATCCGGATTCAAAGCATTCTGAAATAATTTGACGTATTCAGTTTTTGAGAAAATAAAATTAATACGAAATGTTTGTGTATGTGTGAGAGATACAAAAAGAGACTATTCCGAAATTGAAAACGTGAATGTACACGTTAGACGTTTCTTATTTGTGGGTAAGGTTCAGTGTTAGTCTGACAGTCACCCAACAGATGGAGTAATTTGTCATGGATGGCTTGTATCTCAAAGGCTTGAATCATGACCTCCTGTTCCCATCAGAGGAGTGTTCTATATATGTATGAATGGGGTAGTATGTCATAGTTTGGCGCTAATATAAGCCTTAGATTGCAACTATTTCATGGATGCTTTGGCATATTCATACTATAATTAACGATCTGTAACTAACTTGGAGCCTGTACGTCATTTCCGCCCCAGCATGGAAAGCGTTGAAGAGGATTTTCGGAAATCCCAGAGGTGCGTACCCCCTTACTTAACCCCAAAACCCTGGCGCGAAACCACTTGGCGAGTTAGTTCCTATATTTATGGACCGACACGGCAAACGCTTCTGGGAGTTTCCTGTGATCCCCAGACCAGTTTTCCGTCTACTAACTGCACAATTTTCCAACTTTAAATCGAAATTGAAACCCAGAAAAATAAGGCGCACAAGTATTTTATTTCAAATTGTCCCACTTTCAATTTAACTTTCGACCCTCCTAAAAAGTTGGAAAAATGTAAAGAAAAGTTCTTGTCTTCTCTCTGTGAAGGACTTGAAAATACATATATCAGACGTCAAATCAGCAAGTAGATGAGGGTGATTCCTGAAAGAGCTTTTCGAGTTTCTGGAGTTACAGAGTCTCAGGGGAGAAGAAAGTATGTGCCTTCATGGACGCGTCCAAGGAACAGCTTCGACAGGGAACAGGAGGAGCAAGTTTATAACGTAATAAATTGCGGTTCGTTAAACCGTTAATGGAGTTCGTCTACAGGCACCCCCTGTCGATGGTGCCGTCGTTGGAATTACGAAACGGCACCCCTTTATACGGCGCCCCACGAATTATTATCGACAACTGAACCTCCCTCTACTCCTACCTCATCTAACGTACCGCGAAATTTCTCCACGTGCTATGAAATGCGCCGACTTCTCGTCAACAAAAACACCCCAATTACCAGTGTTTGACAGTAACGCGTTACCAGAAAAGTTACTTTTTTTTAGTAACGGTAACGCATTATTTTTTTTTTAAAGTAACGGTAACCGTAACGCGTTACAATTTTTTGGTAATGGTAATGCTAAGTAACGCACGTTACTAAACGTTATTTTATAAAAATTTGGAATGCTAAGTATTAGATTAAATATTTAAATATCAAGAAAACCAATCAAATGGTATGCTTTCTTTACAGTAACTCTTCTGCTCTACATGATTTTAGATTTTGAAGAATTTTACGGGATTAAAAAAAAATCAACAGATTTTTTGGTATTTCGAGACACCATAAAAGATTTTTAAGGGATTCAGTGCTGCCAGATTGGGCGATTAATCGCCCAAATTCGCACTAAAGTCGCCCAAAATCTGGTAACACTGAAGGGATTACAAAAAACACTTAAGATTTTTCAATGGGAATTCAAGAAGTTTGAAATAAGTTTAAAGGATTTAATTACAGGATTTATGTTGAGTTCTTCTGGAAACAATTGGGTCGAAGTTTTAGACGTAGTCTGACGAATATTTTTATTTCATTTTTTTTCGCATTTATTGGATTAGCAAGAAAAGTTCCCAAAATCATTTTATTTTTATTTATTTACTAGTAGAATTTTATC
>CAJFCP010000128.1:1895576-1934870 GCA_904066005.1 Synergus itoensis | reverse complement strand
TTTTTTGATTGACCCTATATCAATGATACGTTTGTTTGATTCAAACAAACTTTTTTCTGAGTGTAACTTTAACGTATTTAATTTTAAACAAAAAAAACTACGAAAATGTATCGTCAGGCCCTATTGAATCAAGAAAAGATCGCTTACAAAAAAGGCAACCAAAGCCCGACGAACCTTCATTTATCACTTTTCTGGGAGATGTTTTTTCATGGGAAAAATTTAGTAACTGATTATTTTCGATATTTTCCCTTCTGTTAGTGGCTTTATGTTCGAAGGTAAATCTCGGTTGGTCGACGAGGTTGCTAATTAATAATCTTTTACGCACTTACGTTAACTCCGTCTTCCAGTTGGTGCCTTGGCAGAACCTCTACATCGAATCGAAACTACCAAACTACCAGGGGCAATTAGTAATAACTAATTAGCTATCGCAGGAGGCAGTCGAAGCACGGGTACGCGAAATAGTACGGGAGAGAAACTTCATGTAACACAAAGTTGCTACTAATGACGCTCACGCCTCTTCTGCTTTTCCTTCCAACTCTCGCACCATCGATTTTACCTTCTCGATGCTGCTTATTATATTAATAACATAAGTTTCATAGAATCATACGAAAAAGATCTACTAAAATACAATCTCGCGAGTTACTGATTTCTAAATAATTACATCAATGTCATATATTTAATTGTCCCTCCAATAAAAACATTGGACAAAAAAAAAAAACAATAATAAACTAAAATTTTCGGTATCCAAGTATAATCATTAAAAAAAGAAAACCGCGTCATACATTGTGTAGCGGTAGAATTATATTCTGATAAATTAATTAGGTTAATGTTTGTTGTGTGCTAATGAAATATTGGACATGTACATATTGTTAACTTTGATATGGCTAACAGCTATTCTATGTTACATACTCAAATTTACTCCAACACACTGAACTTCCATGTAATAAAAAATTGTATAATAAAAGTTTATTCACTTTCATACTCCCACAAAATCCAATACGAATTTTCTTTTATTTTTTTAAATAACGGGCTCTGAACAAGAGAGGTGAAAGTGCAATTAGACATCATAGAACTGGGATTAAAAATCATTAAGATAAAGATGCTCTCTTCCATGGCGGTACTATAATTTCACCATCTAATGAAAGTTCGTAACGCGAAGGCGTGTATCTAATTTGTAATTGGATATTTTCCAATCATGTTCCTTGAAAGGGTTACCATATTCATGAGGCTTCTTGTCTCGCTCGCGAATTAACAACAGCATCCTTTGCAAAAGCATAGATTCTATGCAAACGCCCGGCGACAGTTTAACGTTTGATGATTGCAAATGAATTTCGGTAAAGGCAAATAATATTTATAAAATTTAAAGTAGATGAACATTATTAAGTTTGAATAGATAGCTTTCAATAGAAACATTTCCTCTTCCCTTTAAAATTTGTACCTACGCGAATTTTTGAAGAAAAATAAGAGATTTCTTTATTTTCATGGTCTCATGACATAAACACTATTTCTAACATAAATCTTCTCTCCTCATAAATCTTCTCAAATGGTAGAAACATACGTCAAGCTGGACACTAATCCACCAAGATATATAAAACGGACATATGTTGCATTACTCTCTTCGAATTTATCAAAAAACATTTCAAGATTTTCACACTTAGAATTTTAAACTAAGATTCGTAATTAAATTAATTCAACATATGATGTTGTCGTGTTATTTTTATTGTCATTCTCGTTTTTTTCCCATGAAGAGAACAAATCATAAAGAAGGGGGTGGACAGAAACACGTAAAACGAGATATATGCAGGAAAAGAGAAAGAGAGCGCCACAATTTCCGCTCCATGCATTCATCGCTTTCAATTAACTTTCAATTAACGTCGAATTTCAATTTTCACGAAAAACAGAAATTCGCACTGGCACGAAAAGCGACCATCCATCCAAACGCTAACATACACTCGCGCTACAATAATTCGGGGAATGGATGCTTCGCCTATCACAGTAATATGGTATCTCAACGTTATTTCATAAATCAGTCTGGCATTATCTGCGGTTTGTCGACCCGCAAATTCCCCGTTGTCATTAAAGTTCCGGTCATTGTTTTAAGTTGTGAATGATGCTTGTCCTATTTGCTCTACGTTTGTGCAACTAATTTTCACCTTCTATGAAACAAATATCTACATATAACTGGTTTCCGCTCATTCAGTTATAGTTACCTTACGTGTTGAGCATTTCCATTTACATTTCGAATTTCCGCTTACATTTTAGAAATATTTCAAATCAGTACGACATATTTCATTAGCGGAGAAAAAAATGAGAATCTTCTCCAATCAATTTCTTTACAAATCGAAAAAAAAGCCGGTTAAGAAGGTATAGAAAGTCTGGTTTTCACTTGTTTCAAGCAGAAGGCATCGTGGACGATTATTGTATTTATAGGTACGTCAAAAACAATGGGCCGGATGATAATAGTAATGATAATAAGAATGACAGTGGAAACTTTCCTTCGTCGCTTGTTATATTCACCAACAGCCACCCTTGTCATTTTCTCCCTCTCACAAAACCCTTTTTGGACATTCTCTTTCATCCCTTTCCTCTTCCTTTTCCTTCTGATTTTAACTCAGCACTTTATCTCTCTCTCTCGCTCTTTAGTCTTCTCTTCAATCGTCGGCACGGCGATATCGTTACAGAAGTCGGTCTGCAACGACTATTGTTTTCGCCATCATATTCAATGACGAGGTCATGAGGATAAAAAATACGAGTGTCCATTCAAGACACTAGAATCTTTGAGTAAACTTTATCTTCATTCTCAGAAAACCCAGTTTTGACATTCAAACGATGGCATAGTTTCGTTTTATTTAAAAAAAAAAAATGGTAGGAAGATTCTTTTTAAAGAAAATGTTGAAATGCATTAAATTAATTGCTTTCAAAAGCAAGATTTAAAAACAAGTTTATTCAATTTATCAATTAAGGAATATACTAAGTGAATAAAATTGAAAAGAAAAGGAAAAATATGAAAAGAAATCAAAACGATAATTACAATTAGGGAGTCTGAATTTACGATTGGAGAATTCACGAATGAGAATTAGAACCATTTTGTCGGATGCACCGGTAATTCGATTGGAAACTGTCATTCTCGGATGCATATATAGAACTTCAAGAATGACACGAACGAATGAATAAATAGTAAAGGAATGAGTAAGAAGATCGGCCACTACCTAGGCCAATCAATGTGATGAGATTAACTTTTCCACCTCGCAACCAATTTCTTGAATCTTTTACAAAATTTCATTCCAAATTGTGTTTCAGTCACCGTATTCTCGATAAATGTCATTTTGGTTTCTATAACCGTCTAGGGGGGAGGGGGGGCTCCCTTCCTATTGCATGCCTTCCCATCAGAACTATTTTCAATCTGAATTGGAAGGGGGAAATAAATTGACAATGTCGGATTGTCTTTAATATTTAAAAGACTTCGATTCGTTCGTAAAATTCGCTCAACCCATTCCAGCAACATTCGAATTGAATATTATATTCTATCTAAATCTGAAAAAGTGAAATTTCACTAATATATGGTGAGTATTAAAGACTTATTATAAAAAATCATTAAAACTACTTATTCTGACAGTAGCACACAATTAGCATTTAAACTAATTCAGATTTAGAAAGATACATTTGAAAAATTTCTAATTATAAATATAAACAATTTTTTCTCACCACTCCTGAAGAGAGCATTAAAATCACTCGTAATAGGACTCACCTGAAACAACCAAGAAAATAATTCGTTAAAAAATGCATAAGGAAAATAAATATAAAGATTACTACTGAAATTTTAATCAGAGAATAATTTTAAAAACATTAAAGAATTTCAAGGGTATTTTTTAAGAATTTTCAAAGAATATTTTTATCATGATTTCTATAAACGAAAATATCAAATTTTTTAGAAATTAAACTTGTTTCGATATCGAAATTGGAGGGAAATTAAAATAGCAATTCAACCATGAATATTAATTTGAGGTGCAAATATTTCCATTAGGGCAATTAGAAAGCAGACACGAATAATTGATTCTCTCTCTTTCTCTCTTTCTTTTTTTGTTTCACCTATGAAAATTCCCTGTGAATATTCATCCGTCTATAATTCAAGGAGTCCTTAATTAGCGGGTTGTTCGTCGAATATCGAGAGCCATTACGTGGATTACTTTCTAGTGTTTTCAAGCCCCAATCCCTTGCCACCTTCAATTTTCCAACCCCTTCAGTATCCTTCCCTCTCCTCTTCACTTGGAATTATGCAGACTATCAATTGAAGAAAACGATAAAAGGTTCGATTCTCTTTGAGAATTTTTTTTTCTTTTAAGGATGAGATCAATTCCAGATAGATGAATAACCACTAAAGCAAAATTCAATCTTTCGGGCAAAGGAACCAAATCTACTAAATGGGCTAATGCTTCTTTAGTTGACTTTACAAATTTTAACAAGACAAATCGAACGTCAAGGCTTTTTCTCGTCTTTCACAATACTCGAACCTTTCCGGTCATGCTTCACTGATTTAATTACAACTCCTCTTTTTCTGATCAGCCCAATCTCGGAATAGAAAAATAAAAAACATGACCTTCTATTCGACACAAGTGAGATAATTTGTTTTTTTAATAGCAAGATTGCAATAAAAGCAATCTTCCAATTTTCCACTCAGCTTTTCTTACCTTCGAATTTTATATTTAAAAAAAAACGAGTTCTAGATAAAAAGAGGGATAAAATTCCGAAAGCGTGTTACCTCTGATTATGTTGAGGCTACATATACTTACGTATTTTGACTCGCTAATTACGAAAATGACCATGAAAAAAAAAAACATCAATACTTTTAACAAAAATTGTTAATGCAATAAAAATACATCTGTTATATTTTACAAATTTTCCCCGAGAAATAATGCTTTTTCTGAAAAAATGTATAGAGCACAAAAGATTGACTTTTTTATAAGCTACCATTTTTATCCGAAGCAGTTTTCTCTCAAACCAATTTTAGAGGGAAAATATATAAGAGATGAACGATGTACTTTTTCAAACTCTAAAACTTTTGTTTGAAACTCTTTTTCCTTAAACTATTTTCAAAATAATGTAACTCGCTTTCGAAACTACGTCCAAAGAAAGATAAAATACATTAATTAGAAATATCGAAGTATGCAATAAATTCTGAAGAAACGGAACTTTAATTGAAGCTCTTAAAATCAAAAGGTTAAAATGCTTTGCTGAATCATGAAGTAAATCTCGTCTAGAAGCGTCCTCGAAACTTTGGTTTTCTTCTTCTTGAGAAGTAGAGTTGTTATACCTTTGTGGCACTTGGTTACGCTTAGTTAGGTTCCAAGATTGCCGGTGCTTGAATTTCGACCGAGAGACCTCTAAACGTAATGTTGCAGTACTAAAGCTAACATCATGAGACTGCTACCTATCGAATGCTATTGGCCTCAATCACCGCATGAAATCAAAATCCAGTAGCAATTTCCGTTATAAAAGCATCTCAATTTATCAAAAATTATTCATTTTCAAACCATCAAGCTTTCTCACAGAAAAAAGTTTCTTTGATGTAGGGTCAAAGAAAAAATTTTCCAATAAAAGAAAAAAATTCTACCAAGTATTTTAAGGTCTATTTAACGGTGTGGCCACCATACTTGGACGCAGTTTCAGTATAAAGTCTGCTATAACACTATGTTACTTCTTAGGGGACACACTGGGGAGCAAAGACTCGCTTTGATAGCGACCAGTATGCAGTTATCACTCAAATTCCTTTCGAAGCAAGCGTCTCTCAGTGCAAGAAAAAGTTTTAGCGTTTAGTCGCATCAGTGATTTTTTACGCGTCGTTAGCTACACTTGGCGAGTCTTTGTTACAGATCATTTGCCCTATGGTCCGAAATCGATCGGACCTTCGGTGAAAATGAAATATCGTTGTGCCCTTCCACAACAAATAAAAGATTTATTGTCCATTCTTCTACAACCAAACATTGCGAATTTAACTTTGACACTTTTCCAATACAAAACTTCACTAAGTGACACTATATTTTGATTAATACTGATTCTATTTATTTATAAACCCAAGATGTCTGAATTTCCTCAGCCGGAAAAGTGAAACATACAAGAGGCAAAAATATCGACCCCTCGGCGGGCCGAAAATATATTTTATATGATTAGCTTCTGTACAAAAGTTAAAAGTCATTCTCTGATCATCGTCGGCAGATGTTAGTTTATTTTCAAATAACAAAATAATATTTGATTTTGATAAACGAAAAAAGGGGATGGCTTGCTACAAAATTAAATGCCTGAAAGTTCCGAATGTTTAAATGAACGGATTTCTGGGTAAAATAGAATTGGGAAAAAATGTTTCGTTCATTTGAACATTCAAAAATTTTGTTACATAAAATCCGACTAAGTTATGCCAGAGGTCATCATCCCGGTAAATGTGACTTTCATTTTCCACACGGAAAGAGAGACAATTCGGACCAGAAGTCTTTGAAATCTGATTTCTTTTGATTTATCCAAAGTGTAACAAGAGAGATGTAACACTCTAGAATCAGTATAGTATATGCCTGCGTAAGTTGCATGAATGTGAGCTACGAAAGAGAAACACGAGGGGGCATTGAAAGTGGGGACTTCCTTTCTCCAATGCAATTCTTGCAGGGTATCCATGAACTTGGCTGGCCTTCCAGAGTCTGGACTCCATAAAAATACGCCTAGCTTGTGTTTGTAACTAAGATGCATATGTATCTCTGAAAGCCTCGATCCAGAAGAGTGAGTGTGGACCACTAAAAGCAGTCTGTGCTGTCTGTGTGATGCCATTATTTACGTTCTCATGCCTTATGCAAGGATACCGAAGCGAGATTGCATTCGAGCTACACTGTACCCATTTCGAAGGTAAACAGATACTTTAGTGCACCGATCTGGTGATTTTTCGTAGCGAAAGACATGGCGATCGGTCCACTAAGATCGGAAAGGAAACATATATTCTTCGCCTGGGTATCAGAGAGAAAAGAATTACTTTAAACATTGAGAAAGATCCAGTTGACGCGATTTGTTTTTAAAATGATAGCGAATAGTACTTCAAATCTGTAAATCTATAAGAATATTAAAAGAAACTTATGTACATTCTGTCATGCAGGCATTTTTATAAAAGTAATATTTTTCAAAGAAGTTTATTGTTATTTTGACATTTTCTTTCCTAATGAATGAATGGTGTTCCTAATTTCACGGTAGAGCCATGGAAGCGAAACTCGAGTAAATCGCAGCGAACAATTACCGAGACTCGAGAGACAACTGCCAATCAGAATATGAATACACAATTCGTTGACCCGACGGGCATCGACTGAAACAAACTATTTTACATTCTCATGAAAGGGCTTCTTCAGTTATGAATAGTTTTCAAAGATTTGTTGCTTCTTATTGTTCGAAAAATAATTTAAAGCAAGATAATTAAATTCAAAAAATAAATTCTTTTCACAAAAGTAGGTTACTTTCACGTGGCTTTAATATTCTAATAGCAAATACGTCCATGGATTGTTTAATATTTATTTTTTATCCGCTTTCGATTCAAAAGCAACGTGTCACATCTTGTTTTATTTCACAGAATTAATATGAGTCATAATATATCAGCCTTTGTGTGCATATACAAATACCGGCTTTCATTTGCGAACTGCATAAACAGGTTGAAAATTTAACAATCATATTAATAGCGAAACCGGTGTATTGATTATATTACTGTCAGTAAAAGATTAAAGTATTATGCGCTTAATAATACTCCCAAATTCACTGTACAATTCACAGTATAAATATTTGTGGTTTCACAAGTTAATTCTATCAATTTAATCACATGTAATTATTATACAGATTTTGGTTTAGATAAACCAACCTGGAAATTAAAAATTGCAGAAAAACAATATCATTCCGATCGACTCTTTCGCGGCCGATTTATAAAATGTCACGCCCTTGTAAATGTCACGATAAATTAAAAAAAAAAATCTGTGATCAACATTCGCTACACGTCGTAGAATGGAGCAATATATAACGATGCATCCGAATGCGGGTGAGTCTGGTTTGGGAAATAGTGGGCGTACGCACGAGCGCGTTCAACCTGCCGGGAAAAAAACAACCCCAATTGGTTATTTTACTATCGGTACCTATAGCCGCGGCATGGCAGCTCGCGTTCAAATAATTGGGCAGCCAACGCACCAGTGCCCCGAGCATAATTCGCATGGGGAAAATTTCTATCCAGAAACTGAGGTTTGATGTAGGAAATTATTCGAGGAAAAAAGAAAAAAAGGAAAAAAAAATTATCGCGACATATTATTTATCGAATATCAATATCAAGTTTCATATTATTTTATTCGCATTTTATATCGACAATCGGCTCTGTTTTATTATATTATTCACTGCACATATTAATCCTTGTTGAATTCGACTATTTTGAAATAAGCGGTTCATGTTTATTGAAACTTTTGTTTTTAGCGTGGAAATACATTCTGGATAATAACAACCACATTTCCCGGAAATGGTGAAAGAATCATGCAAATATCTCAGTTTAATCAGTTTAAATATTTAAAACTTTAGATTATACATTCGAAACGTATTCGCTGATATAAAATGCGAACTCTGTTCACTGTATTTTTTGTCATTGAAAAGGGTGAGTTTTTTTTATAAAAATAGGCGAGAGATAGATATAAAAAGATCTCTATAAATTGAAACCCATGAAGCACAAAATTTAACTTGAAGTTAAAAAAACTTTGATTTCCAATTCAGGCAAATGAGATTAAAATTAAGTCAATTTTCTGTTTTGAGCTAAGTGGGTAATATTTTTAAATAAAAACTGGGAGAATAAACATATTTAAAGTTAATAAGAATGATCAAAGGCCTCAAAATTTGACCATGCCTGCATTTAAACTTTCATTAAAATTATTAACAATCATAACGAACACAACATTTAGTTATGAATTATTTTCCAATTCATTTACTAATAATAATCTCAGGAGAAACGAATAATTAATCGGAGTTCGTGGTTCGTAAAATAGTGTATTTTTTATACCGTATAATTAAACTGAATCTCTATTTTCCAGTTCATTTGTCTAAAGTATATTGGAGATTAACTTGAAAAAGTCGAATTACTATTCCAATCGATATCGCGCAGCTGAAAATTAAATATTTATCGACACGTTTATTTTCCGCTCGAACGTACTCTGCTTTTTCCAGAGGGTGGAGATGCAAATCTTCTATCTCACTTGCGAGTACAGGTGTTTCTTCCGCTATCTCTCTCTTACTTTACTATCTTCTCCTTTTTAATCTTCCTCCACGCTCTTTTCGCAAGAGACAGAGCCAAGCCGCCCGACCACAAACGATTTCCGTGAGATTCGTGCCCGCGTGCAAAATGCAAAAATGAAGCAGAGAACGCCATTCGGGGAGGCAATCATCATTACTTAGTGCACTTTCGCTTCAGCTTTGTCTCGCATTCCGCAGCCTCTCCTATCACGATTCGCACTATGCGATTCTCCATTTTCCTTCCCTCTTTTTAGCGGCTTTATTCAACTTTTCCTCTCGCCAAGACTCTTTCGTCTTTACCCTCAGCTTTTCCGTTTTTTTTTTCCACAAACTTCCCGCAACTTAGTGTCCCTCGTTTGTCAAGACAAATGCGAAACTCCTTTGTTTTTTACACCCGTCATGAAATATGAAGACTACATTTTAAAATATGTTATGGTGTTTTAAAGGAAGTAAAATCTTAAAAAATAGTCCTTTCGGTCAAAAAAATGTTACATAATATTTCTAAATTCGAGTCAGTTAATGGGAAAATAAATTGCCAGTTTTCTCCATATAAAGAACATGGGAAATTTTAAATGAGTTATGGCACCTCTAAATATCATCCAATTGAGCTAAGACTTGATGGAATTGTTTTTCTCATGTGACGTTCTTTCATTATCGAGATATGGAGCGAGACATGTTATAAGTTTGAAAATAAGGACCGCCCTAGACCCCAAATGAAATTAATATACCAATATAGCTGCAAATTTATAGCAGGGGGCTGTATCTCATGTGCAGCATTAATTAAAAGTAGTAACAAGTGTTCACCGCCACTGGTGGAGATAATACATCCGTCCGGGTTTGCAATCACTTAATCCCGAAAGTACAGTTACACTATGGGACGGAAAGAGGAAAGTGCTAGAAGGACAGGAGCGGCGAGGGGCAAGCAGGCGTGTTGGATGAATTGCGATTGAAGTAATTACGAAAGGACGAGCGAAAAGTGTCGCCTTGGACGAAGAAGGGCGGCGTGAGAGGGCTTTTAGAGAAATGCAAAATGGCTTCACTATATATATATCTTACATTTTATTTTCTCTTTCTTTCCTTCTCATTGCGTCCTTCTCACTTTTCTTTACCGGAAGTGGGCTCGATTCTTAGCTTTCGCGCAATCGCTTAAAAAGCCTTTCTTTTTCAGGAGAAGATTCTCGAGAAATATTTATCGCCTTTTTCTTTTTCCTCTAAAGCTGCTTTATCATAAATTCACAGTCTCTTTGGAACTTTTACCAAGTGTAAATACAAAAGGGAGACTTCAAAAATAAGTGTTCTATTAGACGTGGTATTAATCGCTCTGACAATTTAATGGACAATAAATATTTGTTTAATCTGAAGACAAATCTTGATGTAATTTAATGGATATTATTCGGGTATATTTCATAAAATGATTGACACAGATGTGTAGATTTTATAGATTATACAGAAACAGAAGATAGTTTACGGGATGCAATTATTACGATCCTCGTTTGTAACGACTGGCGTAACGTTGCACAATGCACACGACAAGTTCAAATTAATTAATAACGTCCATAAACTGAGCTGCAATAGAGTAGCTTTAACAGCTCTTGTACAAGGATTAGTTAATATCTACTAAATTATCCCTCGCTGTTACTTACACAAAGTTCATTAATTTATGGGAACCTAACACTCAATTTTCATCGATCCTTTATTAATTTGTCAAATACTTTCTTCTTTAAAATTATAAAATCCAGGGTGGTCACTTTAATCCGAGAATATTATTCTCGGTATATTTCTCGTCAATTTCCGCTCAACAAACATCTATCCCGTTCATTCAAAACATAGTTTCACAATGGTTTCAAAAGTATTTCAAGTCATTTTAAAGAATTTTAAAAGATTTCAAAATAATTTCAGAGTTCAAGGATTCTCAGGAGGTTTGGCAAGATTTTAGAGACTTTAAAACATCTTAAAGGATTTCAAGAGATTTTCATTGATTTTCGATATGCTCCAAGTTTAAAATAAAAATGGACATTTTTGCTATGGATTTTTATATTTTTACTGCAATTCTAATAATTTTAAACCTTAGATTTCTCGATCAAAATGCACGATTAATTAATTCTGAGACTGACTGTACAGAGAGCACATCCTTAAGATTGAAGGCGAAACTGCATTGTGGAAAGAACGTTAATGTTTCCTTCATACCAAGTTTAAATTAGATCCGTCTATCGCTTCTCCGGATTGCGTTATAGTTACAGCGACACTTAAATTTTGCGATTTATCGAGACTGCGGATCGTTTCCGCGATTAACGTTCAAGAACCGAGAACCCAGTTACGTCGTATTAATAGTGCTCTCGAAAATATTCTAAAAAGAACAAAATAAAGTGAAATTCCTTCCGACAATTCCTATTGGAAACCCCGAATACGATACTATAAAACGGGTGTTCGACCGGTTGTAAAATGGCAAAACCATAGCAACGGGCGGCTTCTTTATGGACCAATATCAGTGCTGTGTGTCTTGTCATCATAAATTATTAAACTCCTTGCCCCAGGGTGTCCCCAAATTACCTTCTAGGCGTTGACAGGAAATATAGATTAAAAATTTAAAAAAAAAATAGAAAAAAAAACGGGAGTCTTAGAATGCCTAAAAATAGGGACAAGATTTGAAATCATGAAAGCAAATTAATTATGTTCATTAGTGTCATTTTTGTGAACAAGATAATGTTGAAGACTGAGTCAATTATATTCTGCAGGGTCGACCGTATTAAAATAAGATACCCCCTGAAGAAAATTTTTCACATCCCCTGCTGGGTTTAGAATGTGGCACCCCGAGAAGCAATAATGCAATATCTCCCCTCGTTCGCTTTATCATCCAGTAACGATGAACTCTGATAATTTCAAACAAGATATATATTGAAAATTCTCACTAATAGAATAAGAAAAAGTTATTATCATTTTTTAAAGATTAAAGATTGAAAAGATTAAAGATTGAAAAAATTAAAGATTGAAAAAAATACAAATTATGAAACTTGCGATTTGTTCAGGATTCCAAGGCTTTTTCCCCGATCATTCAAATTAGACAAAGCTAATGATGCTCTGTTTCAATAATTCTTATTAAAAGGTGTTATAAAGTGGAATGTATATTGAATATACAAAGCAGTTTTCCTAGTATTTACCCACGTTCTGGAAAACAAATTAAAATTGTCGTTTCAAAATGCGAGAAACGATGTCAACGAGTGGAAAACTGCATCCCTGTGCCAGTGGTTGGCGGTCGACGTGCGGAAATTTTCCCCACCTGTTGCCAAACAATTCCCATGGAAACAAAATTATGGTCACAGTTTCCGCTAGATAAATAGGCGATTCGCACGTGTGCCTTAGCCTTGTGCACGTAGCGTCTATTCTCGTATCAAAAGTAGGCATTAAAACTTTCTGTTTCACTTTGAATACTATAAAAGCCACTCTCTAAATCTGAATTAGTCAAAAATTAGTAAAGAAATGACGAAAATTCATCTACTAATTTAATTAGGAATAATTTCTGCTAATAATAGAAAACTACTATTTCAGAATAATTAGTAGGAATTCTTACTATAGAATTCAATTAATAGACGACTTCTCATGATAGCATTAGTAGATTTTTATATTAATTCAGATGTAGGGTGCGTCGTACCGTAATTTAATTTGAACTCGTTCAATAAAACGTATCTGCCCTTTTTTGAAAAATGTGTACAATCACGATAGAACTACAGATATACTTCCTATCCGCGTTCGTACTCAGATTGGTTCACAATTTCATTTCAAGGTGCCTGAAACGAGACTCATGAAGAAATCATTCGGTTGCCTGCCAGAGCAGATCGAGGATCGCAATTTCATTTTGTGAATGTATATAATGACGTCAGGGTGGCTCGTTTCTCCGTTTCTTGGAAAACGAAATTCCTCGGTAAAACCGTCTTGCCAGGAGATGCTCTCCATTATTAAAATTGTCCATCTTTCTAGCAAACGAAACTCGTGACTTTCACTCTTAAAACGGGGGAGAAGTTCGTTCAACGATCTAAAGTATTCACTCTCAGAACGTTTTTATCCCACTGAACATATTTCGGAAGCTATTAGCTTAACGTAACCGGAAAATTGCTCTCTGGGAGTCCAACAAATGAATTCTTTCTCAAAATTAATTTAAAATAAAATGATTATATTACAGAAAATCTTGTCTAACTAAAGTTGCGAACCAAGTTTCTATTTTCCAACCAAAGAAGCAAATAAACCGGAGCAGATATTGCCAAATAAGTCAAAGTTGATTTAAGAAACTAAACGAAAATAAACTTTATCAAATGATTTGAAATAAAGCAATTTTCTATCATTATCGTTTAATTTAAGGTCTGCGAAGAGCTTCTGTACTCAAATGAGCGATTACGTTTATTGAATGCAACCGTGAATTTCACTGCAATAACTTAGTGAAATGTTGCGGAGTAAAAAAGTTGCTCTGAAGTAATGAAAGACTGAGAGCTCTACTTCTTCTGCATTCAGCTAATATACGGCATTAGGTATCTGGCTTATGGATACTACTTAGAGTTTTTCTAGACGCCCTGCAGCTTAAGTTTTTTTTTTTTAAAGTGCAGTGAGTCGGCTGAAACGAATCATGTTAATGTGTGGGTCATAATGTTGTCAGCTGTTAAAACTGAATGACAGACTGCACTGAAAATAGAAGTGTAGAAAAAGCGGGGATATAAGAAACAGCGGGGACAAAATTGTTCAGAAAATTTCCAGGGGTTAATCGAATAATAAGAATTTTAATGACATGAAAAAAGAATTCCAGATCATTTTCTGACATTTTCCTGGTTTTCACACTTTTCTCTGGGTCAAAATTCTTGATCTAAAAGTAAGTATAAATGTAATTTCGATAAAGAATAGTATTTAGCTCTTATAACGGTAAAAACGAAAGGCCTTAGTAAGCCAAAAATCGTACACAGAAAAACGTGCGAATTGTGTGAATTATATAATCGATATTCAGGATTAGTCGCGACGCAGACAATTCCCTCATTCGATGAAAAGATCTATAGCAGAGAATGTAAGCGACGAAAAATAAATTGGCTTCATGCCATCAGACAGAAGTTAAGGTAACCAGATACGATATAAAGATCTGTCAAAAAATACAGAAATAGCCTCTGGGACAATCTCCTAACAAAGCAAAACAAACATAGAAACTGTCTTTCAAAAGCAATTGAGTCCTAAAATTTTAATTTCCCCAAACATTTATTATTTCTAGACTGTTTCCAGTAAAATCTTATGTACTTAGCGAATTTTGAGACTCCCTTAAAAAAAAAATATTGTCCGAAAATACTTTCAATAGGGGTGCTTAGTAGATGGAGTAGATTCCTCCTACCGACATTTACCGACCTTCCAGAACTTTTAATAGTTCATGTCCGTGCTAAACTTAGAAGTTTCTATATTTTGATATTATACGAAGGGTTAGTCACTCGAATTTTAAGTGTGCACCAGATTTCAATATTTTAGAAGATTTCAAAAGTTTTTCTTTAGGATTTAAGGGATTTTATCGAATTTAAAAATATTAGAACAATTTTAATATAAATTTTGAGGGATTTGAAGAGTTTTCGTGAAATTTAAGGAATTTCAAGTGATTTTTATGAATTTTTTAGACCTTGAAGAGATTTTAAAAGTGTCTTTTTTCGGAATTTGAAATTTCGAATTTTCCAAGATTTTATGAGCGAGTATACATCAGATTTCAAGAGTGATCAACTCCTCGATTATAAACTGACAAAGCAGTAAAAATATAATGTTTATGTCAGAAATATGCCAACGACAGTAATTTTGTTGAAAGATATGAATTAATCAAAGTGGATTCATGAGCAAGTTCAATAATTCGATCTATATCTAGGAAGACTGTAATCTCTCAAAGCTAACAAGCCAACGAACAAGCCAATTCGTGAACGCAACTTGTAAAAGACGCTAATCCTATCTTCGTTCTTACGAAGTTAAGGCCGTCAAGGCTCGACTCACCGACTTGGCGAAAGCTTCAGGGGCGTACATCTAACAGATGAAAAGTTAAACTTACCTAAAACAGAAAAAAAAAGATATTTTTTTTAATTCGATTCGGTTAATTCGATAAAAACTTCATCGACGTTTGCTTAAATTTCCTCGAGGATTGAAACATCTTTTAGGGGCTGATATTTTAAAATCAGTTTAGTCATAACTATCCGAGCAAATAATTACATTCCCCAAATTTGTGATACTTGTGATAACAAAAATTTACTAAATGCGCTTAAAAGTAAGCTTAAAAAACTATTGTTTCTTAAATTACAATTCTAATAAAATTCTTGTCATAAAAGTACTTCTGAAGTATAAAGCACTGAACTCCCCTTGCAGAAAATAAGCCTCGGGATGAATGTCTTGTTTTGACACTCCAATCCGAACACCAAATTGATTTTCCGCATAAATTGAACAGGTAAGGGAAACACAAGAATATACATTATAAAACAAAGATATAAATCGGAGATATGAAGTGTAACCTTGAATCCTCTCCATTCTTATTTTATTCGTCATTTTGCCAAGCATTTTCGCGAGGTGCCGCAAATTTCACCGAGACTTTAATAACATTGTACCCTAATCTGTTTGACAAGGTTATAAAAGCTACTTTGCCTTATGTAAACGTAAACGAAGAAATTTTTCGACGCCGAAGTATATATTTTGACGTCGAAAGCGGTGTAATTGTTTGTCAAACATCGAAGTCCAATATGAAAAGAAGAACAGATAACGTAAAAGCCTCGATAAATAGTATTTCTAATTTTAGACGAAGAGTGATAATTACAATTAAATATTTAAATTTATTTTTCGTTCAGTTCCCAGAAAGTAATTATGTCATATTTCTCTGAGCGTAAAATAATTTAAATATTTCTAACTGAAACGACTTTAAAGATCCAAGAACTATTTAAAGAAGTGAGTAAAATGGCTATAACTTCTGTATTACGTGTAATAACTGCTGTCATTACATGTGCATAAAAAATAGCAATTACTAGTCAATAAGTATTTAATTATGCATTTCGAAGCGTTTTAAATGCGGCAAAGCTGGCGGACATAAAATCTTGGAGTGGAGCTCTGAATTTCTTTACGGGGAAGGTCAGGGCAGTTTTGTTTCGATTGAACTTTAATTAAATTTTAACAAGACTCGACAAAGTAGTCTTTCGTCTTGACGACACTAACATTTGTGCAAGAGGATAGTTTCGACAATAACGTACCGTAGGTGCGACAATGTAAACGACGCAGGAAATTGCTCGTCGACTCGTGTTTTATCGTGCTCGTCGGTGCCAGTTTGTCGAGTCGGATGTACTTACATGGATATGTAGAGACTTTGCTGCTATTACACCTGCTCAAGTGTGCTGTATAAGCCTTGCATAATTCTGTAATCGAGCGTAAACGAGAAAACTGCCAAAAGCATTCGAAGCAGATGGACTAGAGCCTCTTCACCGAGCAAGTGGAGTACGACCTTGAAAGATGATTTTAAGGTACAGATTTCTGTCTAAATTTAAACCGTATCTTCAATCTAGTGACAATATTTTTTTTATAATTAATTTCAGGCTTCACAGCACAAAATCTCTCAAAACAGGGGAAATAGGATTTTCTACAAAAGGGCCTTCTGCTTACGAAAATTGGCATTGCTCGAGTGGCTCTATGAGAGATAGAGAAATATAGATAGAGAAAAAGAGAAGTCGAGAAGAAGTGGTTGTTTTATAAGAAGTGAGCAGTGAGATTTGTCATGACTGCTTTAGTGATAGTATTTACTTTTCGCATAAAATGAGAATTTGGCGCCTGTTCTGTTCTCGTTTTCTAGTTTATGGGGTTCCATAAAGATCCAGAGAATTTACATCAGTCTTTGCTGGGATACGAAGATGAAAATTATTGTAAATGCCAGACGTTTCCTGTTGTGACAACTTGGTTTGCGTGAATCTGCATGGTACATCACGTTTTTCGCAGCCGGCAACAGCAGTCGGCTTGCTGATAAAACGTGCAGAATAAACGTGGAACCGAGAAATGTGACGACACCTGTTACACAGAACGGCGCACTACATTTAAATCCAACACGACTCCGAATAACTATTTAAGAACATTTAAAATAATGTCTTTTAATTCAACCTTCTATTAAAAGGAATTTTCATCAAATTTAAACAAACTCGGATTTTTTGTTTAAAAATATAAACCTAAATTATATGAATTCGTATTTAAGAGATGAAATATTTGTAAAATTAATCCATTTTTTAAAAAACTATCATCTTCTATTTATTATTTATTTCTATTTATTGAGTTGCGTCATATGATAAACATTCTTGCTGTTTAAACTCTTTCTGATTCGCAGTACTCAGTAACTCGAGGTGAAGTAGATAAGGCTCGAATTTAAGTACTCACTACTCATGATGCAGTCAGCAGTATCACGAACTACGAACTCAGAGTCGCAACTTTCATTTATACATGTCATATTTAAAAATAGACCGTGTTTTCGAAACTGCATGCCATTTTATTAATTTATGCAGAAGTCTACTTTACACATTTCAACTATTTAAAAATAGAACCATTAATTAACCATTACCTTTTAAACCATTCTGAGTTAAAAGTTTCAAGCGATTCGATTTAAAAAAAAATATAACATACAAAATTATGCTAGTTTAAATTTGACGTTTGAATTCGTTAATTTTTGATTGAATTGAAAGCATTTAACGATATGCAATGTGGATGATTAAACATAATATATAAAATCATGCGAGATATAATAAAAGTGCATTATTGGACAGTAAATACATTCATTTCTGATTTAATACTCCGATACGGGCTCATCGTTCCGGAAACCATTGAAATATGAATTATTGCTCATTAACGTCCTCCTGCCTCGAGAATAAAGGCCGATTTCCACCCAAGCATAGACTGCCACATGCGCCACGGGACGGGCAATCCGCTCTATTATAAATTCGCAAGATAATAGCGCGGTTCTTTTAATTAAAAAAGCTCGCTACCTGCTGCTGCTTATACTACTGAAAATTACGTTAATATGCTGTAACACTTTAGGTATCGCCATCGAGGATCCGTGGTATTATTCATCCCTTAAAACGAGACTTTCTCTTTACAGGTTCGATTACTACAAAAAAAATCAATTTTAGCGAATGTACTTTTGGATGTTCGACCATTCATTCGGTTCGGAAACTAAAGCCTCGCATCGTGCAGCGAGATTACCCTTTTGTCTCGAACTTTTAATTACATCGCGAAACTTTTGTATCTAAAAAGATGCTATATTTCATAAATTCCATTGTCTAGGACTGCACATTATCTCTAGCTGGAAACTATCAAGTTTTTATAAGAAAAGTAGTCGCAGTGATGCACTGGGAAACCGAGGTAAATGATTAAAAAATGCCTACGATCAAAATATAATAATTCCTTAAAAAAATATTTTGACACTGGTAGATTTAATCTTGAAACAAAAGGCAGCTTTTTCGTATACTAATTTTCATGTTAAAGGGAAGTTTTAGGAAATCTTCGAAGTATCCTGTTTTCAACATTTAAAATGTCTGAGTTCTGTGCATAAATAGTGCACATTTTCTTTGAGATTAAAATTTATAAACTCAGTTGATGCAAAAAAAAACGCCATTCGAATTGCTGCGTCAAAGGGAAGCGAAACTAAGGATGGTGAATGTCTCGTGAAAAACAGCTTGCGAAGGTACTTTGCGAGCTTGTGCCCGTTTTAGCCGATATTCATTAACCCAAGAAACCCGTTCGAATGAAAGACAGTATTTTAATTATATTTTTCTCTCTCTCTTGCGATTTTTCATCAATAATTCCGTAATAAATATGACTTTTCTCGAAACTTGTACACCCAATTTCCCTTTTTCATCATCAAACTTAAACTATATTGATTGAATCAATAATTCAATCACAAACTAAATGATGATCTTGATGATGCTGTTATATATTTTATTCCACTCAATGTTCATAAATTTTCAATAAAACTCATCCTTTCGAATCAATTATTAACTGCAATCTTAGCTTCGACAAAGGCACTTAAAAAAATCCATAAAAAAAAATGGTCCGCAAATGTACTCTCATTAACTCTCGATTAACGCCATTGGTTTTTCATCTGTGCAAACTTTTCCATTAAAGGCTTCTATACTTTCTAAAAAAAGTGATTTTTACAGAAGAATTTAAAATAAATTATGCTGGAAAAGCCTGTAGTAGATTGAATTTTTTTTCGCCACTTGTGAAAAAGTTTCTCGCCCTAAACTAAAACTTTTAAGAACAGATTGTGTAAAAAAAAAACTTTAATTAAAGTGAAGCGAATATTGAGAGCCCTTTTTTCCTATAACACTATTCAATAAAAATAAAGAGGATTTCGTACGATTCTGCTAAAATTAAAATAATCTTGAACAAAATTGAACATTGTACCTACTGTATATATATGCAGAAATTTATGAAAAATTTTAGTTCTGTTACACACCTACATTTCTAAAGTATTCTTTATCGTCACGAGTCGAATGACTTGAGCAGTAAAAATAAAAAATGATGTCTGCTTATGTGCAGAAGCACCTCATATTTTTTTCCTTTTGCAGGAAAATCGGCACGCTATGAGTGCAGTAAGATTCATTTACAAATTTGTCACGGTTTGATGACTTCATGAAGTTGCAACCTTCACAGAATTGACGTGAGTTAAAGCAAAAGGAAAAGAAAAGAAAAGGCGCGGATATTACAGAGGAAACTGCCTTAACGAGTCGAGGATAAGGCAGAAACCTTTGTATTCTTAGAAAGGTAAGGGTATCCTTCAAAAGAACGGAAGAGAAGCGTAATCGCACAGACAACGTAATTCGAGGAGCAATTCAATCTTCACAGACTGACATCAACGAATGGATATTACAGAGTTTAGTATGTTTACAATGACATCTCTTACTCTTACAAATCCGCATTACATCATTAAGAAAATTAATTGCATCCTTAATTACGGTATTTTGCTCTTATTTCTCTACAGTTTGCCTCAGAAAATGGATTTTCATCGTAAATCTCCGCATATTTTAAAATCAGGTTTAAAAAACAAGTCAAAGTACCGTTTATGACAGTTCAAAATTTTAAATGAATTCCTATGGGAAAATAGTATTAATAATCAAACTCCCATGAGAGCCACTGTCGAAAGAAAGAATATTTTATCATTGACTGTACGTAGCCACATACCAAGTCACGATTTGAATTACAATCGGCGCATCCCGCCATCTCGTCCGGTCGGTTCCCGTCTCGTTATGTAATTTTATGCTAAGCATTCTCATAGAGCGTGCAAAATTCCAGCGACCCTCACCTTACATGAAATCACGTGTCGAAACTGAATGAAAACGGTGTGATCTGTTCTCAAAGTTCTTCAGCAAATATTTAAATCTACCGTGTTCACTCGCAAAATAGCAAAGAAGAAAAAAAAGCGAATTAGTACGCAGTATACGTCTTGAAAAATGTGTGCTAGATCATAATATTTGAAGGAGATTATTAAATGACGCACGAAGAGAACAATGTCAAATTTTACTCAACAAAGTGCGTGCTTTAGTTAACGAATTACGCACGAAGTTGGCCGAAATGTATGTTTTTTTTTAGAAAAGGATTATGTCGAATAAAAATTTGATTATTTCATTTTGATTACTTAATCAGGCAATTCCTCGAGAAGTAGGACAAACAAAAAATATACGTGATTTTGCTGGGCCAAGTAGTCACGAAATTATACAGCTTTACTCACGTACTAGAAGTGAAAGTCGGATGTACTGGGATATGATAAGACGTCTGCTAAATGTACACCCACATTATTACAATAAGGTAAAACGTAAGGTGCCTTCTTAGGATACAGTATAAGGTCAACCATGAGAACTATGGTAATAAGCATAAAGATATTATTGATGCCTTGATGAATGAAAAAATGTTTTATTTATATAAAAGATCATCAAACATATGATTTCACACAGATAAGATCTATTTGATAAGAATCGGGAGAAAGACCGTGAAGAATTGAACCAAATTTAAAACCGAGATTACGATCTCGTGCATGTCTATTCTTCACAATGAATGTACATTGTACATTTGTACAACCAAGCTGAAGAAGCCCAGTTAAATCTTCCAGACACATCAACCCACACAATCTTCTTCAATTTAAAGGATGTTAACCCACCGTGACGTTTACACGAATACTGAAACATCACGAGACACGGAGAAGAGTATTATGTGTACTTCTTGGCACGATATTGATGGACCTTGACCCTACTTATTTAGCTGGCGACCCTTTATTCGTATGTTTGTGTCCTCACGAAACAAGCTTTCATGTAGTATTATTTACGATATAAAAAGTAAACGTGTGCGATCAACTACACCAAAAAAATGAGGGACGAACCGATAATTCGGGTAATAATTTGAAATCTTGAGAGGCAGAATAAAGAAAAACTTTCTGGAGCCCTTTTCTTCCGAAAACGTGTATTTCTAACGAAGTAGTTTCACTTTCACCCAAAATTTTGAAATTTTCTGTGATAAAGTATGATTTTCAACAATATCATTTTGGAAACCCAAAAAAAATATATTAACATTCATTTGTTTTGGTTCAATTAGCGCTTGGCTCAATCAATTTGTATTTCGACTGAATACCTACCCAATTACTTGGAACAATTGTTTCCGAAAAATTCGATATCGTTTTTTCATGATTGATTTTCTATTTTAAATAGTCGCCCATTTCTCATTGCATGACGATCACAACCGTTGCGTCTTTAGAACACTGAGCCGATACTTGGACTCATGCTTGGAAAGGCAAAGACCTGAACAAACAAACGGAAACAAAGCAGTGCGCAAAGTGTTGAGCGTTCCTGAATGACAGTGGGTATCAAAGAAGGATCATCATCCATGAATCGCGACGACGATTAGTATAGATGATAATACATTAGTAGACGTAATTCACACACATTCACTCTGGAATCTTTGCTCTGGGTTTTGTTCCCGTATATTCACATCGCCACTTGTTGGAGCACTGCCATATGCCAGCACAAATTTGCAAGTGTCTTCAAATTTCCACGTATTCGTGTGTTGTAGAGTCATAGGCAAAAAGTGTTGCTTGAGGCGCGATGGTTGCCAACGTTTCGCTTGGACGCCGTGCAAACGAACTGTGCAAAAAGAATCGTCGCTTTCAAACAAATGCAATTTCCGAGGTTCGAATGCACACGAATTCCCCTCAGGACACGGTTCTTGTTATTTTCCAGTCAACCAACCGATTTTCTATTGATATCCGCTCGCGGCGGCTGCATTATTGGCAAATGGGGAAATATGAAAATTTACTTTTGGTCTCTGAAAATACGATTGACCGCTTATGGACTTCCTCAGGCCACGAATGGCATCGACACGCAAAACGGTCGTTAAAAATTAAATGAAATTATAAATAGAGCGTGTCTATTCAATGCTTAACGTGTGTCAGAAATACCAACGCGCACTTCCATCCAGGCGATAGACTGGAGATAGGTGGAAGCGAATCTCGTTTCAACTGGTGCACCGATTGAACCTGGTCCATTTATTGGCAGTGCGTACCGCGAGTAATTTTACAGGAAACGTGATGTGACTCTAAATCTAGTGGAAGCGTGGTTCCAATTGACCCCAAGTCGACGCCTAATTGCCAATTGACGAGAACGTTGCATTCTCACATAACCGCGCTTGCATTCGAGATTCGCGTGCTCTTCGCTGAGATCTTCTAGGTCGATGCTTAATCAAGTTACGAGGGAAGATGAAGATCATCATCACCGGATGTCAGGCTGACTACCACTGTCTGTGAACCTGAAAGCCCCTTCGGACGCAAAACGTCACGCTCTACACGCTAACTAATCACTGTTACTTCGTCGCCTAATTAGCCTCGAATTAATTAACGCTTTGAGCGTTGAAAACAGTTCGCCTCGCTTGAAATGCATGAAAGATATTTTTAAGGTAGAAGGAGCTTGTATCTAAATCTTAATGTCAATGTCACCTATCTTTACACAAAAGGTGAAAACAATGTATAGAAATAAAGAGAAGTTTTTTAAACTGCTTTGCAAATTACTCCGGAAGAGGAATATTTTTCTTTGTAAAAAAAAGAACATTATGAAGATCTTGTTCAACTGTTTAAAGTGTTGCTTGAGTGATGACAGTGTGAGTAGTATAACACTGTCATCACTTAATATTCACTGAGGTTTTCAGAGTTATACTTATAACTCTTACATCAGTGAAATGTCTCGGCTTTAAATTTAGAGGGAATATTCTTCTGTCAGACAAATAGAAATGAATTTTAATGTTCATAAATAATAAATATCAGAATCAAAAATATCAGATATTTCCATACTCACGCTTGGATTGAGAATTGATTCAAAGTTAGACTCACCTGGAACAAAAAAGAAAACATTTTCATTAGTTTCAGTTGTACAGAATTTAAATATAACTTATAGATGAAATTGCTTTATAATAATATTGCTACAATAATATAATAATAATTGCTACAATAATAATAATTTATAATAATATTGCTAATAATTAATAATAATACGTACAACTGCTAGCAATCCAATATTACATGGTTGATAATAGAATGTGCTTCACTATTAATTAAGCGACACACATCAAAGCATTCATTTTATAATTTCCGAAACATATATGTATAATAATTATTCTATCGGTATTATAAAACGAGCTCACAGTAAAATCAATTATCTATAAATTTATCGCAAGCTCTAGCATAAAAAGAATCTCTTTAAAATCCCCAGACACCTAATAAAGAATCCTTTGCCTACCAATACCCTACATATCACCATCTTATATTTTCCATTTTTCCCCTACATCTTTCCACTGAAAGGATAAAGTTTTTTTTAAAACAAAAAATAGATTTTATTACATTTTTTTGAAAATTAAAGACTTTGAGCAACAATAGTTTCAAAGGATTTCCAGTAACGAATTTGAATGAAGAATGCGAATGAGAATTTGAACGAGCTTAAGGATTTTGAAGGGATTACGTATTGGTTAATTTTGAAACCATTGAAAACTTCCGAAATTTCCGGTCAACCACAAAATTCCAGTTTATATCCTGCTTACAAAAAATTCACGGTCATTTCCCGCTTTTCCGGCCCAGCGGACACTCTGATAAATAAAAGAAGATAGCAAATGGATTTAAACTCGGACAATTTTTCACGACCCTCTCAACCAAATTGTATCTTTTATCAACTGCTATCAGTATCATCTCCTTAGCAAAAGCTTGACACGTCTTAAAGCAACTGATGCCACTAGTTTATTAGAAGATTATAGAACTAGTGATCTTTCGTAACGACGGTTACTTGCGGTTAGTCTCAAGTTTGAAGGTATGAATATATCTCACAATTTCTGAGATATTCGACCTTCATCCTTATCAAATTGCAGTGAATGGTGCGAGGACTCAGATTTCACTCGTCTGGCCATCTACAAACTTACCATCACCAAACTTGCCTCCTCGAGGTGGTATCTTGGGGCACACAACCGCAGACGCATTGGCGGCGGTGGCAACGGTCAGTCTTCTAAATTATTCAAGCCGAGTCAACACAGCCGCATGTACTTGTACAACCAGTACAATCCACCCTTCCACTTATATACTCTCTTTCCTTCTCCATAGTAGCTATATCACCTCGGTTTCTCCTTCAAACTAAAACTTGTGCCTCTGTTCTCACTGCAAAGTGCAAATTTGCTCTATGAGCTTCCCCTCTGGTAAAATGGAATGAAGAAGAGATGAAAAAGAAAGATGAAGTGAAACCATTGATCGGAACCTACAAAATACTGATATCGACTCGAGGATCATCTTAAAAATCAGGGCCAAAAGATCTATTATACAATCTAGATATTAATGAACACCCACTACACCGAGCACTACACTGAAAAAAAAGATTTTTGGATTCAAAGAAATGCATTTCTTTAGCAACACTTCTTTGAATTAAAGTATTTTATTACTTAATGCAATTAAATATTACTGTATGCCAAAAAACTCAGGCATAGACTCAAAGAAATTATTTCTTTACATGTCATTTCTTTAATACAAATAAATATTTCTTTGCTTGTAAATGTGAAGTATTTTAAGTCAATAAAATGGTTTCTTGGAAACTAGGAGCCTAGATTTCTTGAATCTAACTTTTACGCTTGAAGAAATATTTCTTAAGTTCAATAAATTTGACTCTTTGAATAAAAAATATGTGTACTTAAATCACATAATTCCATCCTGTCAAATAAACTTTTCTTTGTCTTAATAATTATATTCTTTTGATATAAGAAACATATTTCTTCGAATTAAAGAAATATTTCTTCGGCCATATTCTAACCGACCATTTCTTTGAATCAAAGAAATATTCTTTGATTCAAAGATCCTTTTCTTTCAGTGTAGGTCAACGAACCTCCAGATCAATGACATAAGATTTTAATACATGTTCTAATCTTTCTAAAAATATATCCTGTAATCCACCCACATAAGCCAGCCAGTTTGCAAAACACTTTCTCAAGGAATAAATTTACACCCAGTAGATGAACAAGGTTCGTGCTTGTTGGAAGGACTGCGTCGCACAAAGGTCCTAACAGACTGTAGAGTGCAATGCGAAGGTGGATGATGACGAGGGAAAAACGAAGATAACCAAGGGAAGGGAACGTGGTCATCTAAGTAATTGGGTAGGCGGACTACTACTTGAAGCAATGAATGTGTGAGACTAGTTTGCAAATGTGTGAGACTTGGTTGCAAATGTGTAAGACTTGGTTGCAAATATGTGAGACTTCAGACTGTGTTTCAAATGTGTGAGACTTGGTTTCAAATGTGTGAGGCTTGGTTTCAAATGTGCGAGTCTTGCCTTTCTAATGTGTGAGTCCCCTCGAATCCTTGAACCTTACACTTGAGATATTAACTTCGTACCAAACCTGGCATATAGCCGGCCAATGCCTTCTCAGACCGACCTTTTTCAATGTCTTTACTATTGCCTTATGTAATTTCTCTCACACTTCACGAAGGAACACTTTCTTAACGAATTTTTCCCCTGCAAAATTCTAAATAAATTATGTGAAGTCGTACAACTTTTATGAGTTGGGTTTTGAAAGATTTGAAATTGCCGATAGTAGGCACTCGTTGATATTGCGGATCGTTGATAACACTAACCTTGAAATATCCATCACTCCTTGAATTAAAAATGTGAGTCAATTTGACCAACTTATCATCTAAAATGCGAGTCCCTTTGACCTAAATTTTTCCTAATATAAAAATCAAGTTTGCAATATGTCGTGTCAGTTGTTCGTTATAGAGAGATATCACAGTGGAGGGCTTACAAATACCGGATATGGCTGCTTGGTAACCGGACGCGTGAAAACAGACCGCCTCCTACCGATTCGTACCATATGTGTCTCATATGACGCATTTCAAATCTATATAGCTGATTGAAAGATAATCAGCATAATTCCAATGCATCAGCGAAAAGTTGCTCTTGGAATATTAAACTCCTAACGTAATAGAAACCTCATCTCAAAGTAAATACTCAACTGTAAGAAAGCACGGACTTCTCAAAATTCAAATTCAACATTCAAAATGTTCTTAAAACATTGGGATTTTATTGACTCAGTCCTCATTTCAGTAAAAGACAAAAGGAGAAATTTTCTTGTAAATGGAAGAGGAATTCTTTAAAAAGAAAAAAATTTAAAACAGGAGAAAAGAGAAAGACTGTAAAGCTTAAAAGCAGTTTGAGTTATTTTTTACTGATGGCACCAGTTTCTTTTGCAGTATGAAATTTTCCATTGCAGTTGACATTATTTGGACTCAGGTGGATGCTACTATAAATAAAGTTTTAAAGTCCTGGTTAATGTCAAGGTTGAAAGCAAAAGGCTGAATATTACATCACGCAGTGGATTCAACTGGTTACCTAATTGGCTAGACAAGAAGGATTATTCCAAGTTAATAGAGCGAAGGTCTGAGCGTATTCGATTAAGATCGGGTCGACTGAGTTTCCTCTCGAACGGTCATTGCACTTCAGTGCATTGAACGTTACGTTGTTACCGTAAGCGAGACTTGTCGGTGTCGTTGATAAAGTTAAAAACACAGGGTTAGAAATCGATATTTAGCGACCATGTCTCCTTAAAATCTCGAAACCGAATGCGAAATCACGAATGAGTGACGAGGTAAATGTCAGACAAGGTCTTATCCCCGTGATACACGTGGCAACGTAGCATTTATCGGTGAACGAAGCCTTTTATTCTTGATTTGAGTTTTTTTTTTTTTAATTTATGTGAAAATCACAATACCTATATATATATTTTTTGAGGAAACATAATTTCTGCTGTTTATGCATATCAAACTGCAATCAATAATCACACGCTTTAATTAATATGCAATAACTTATGAATCGTTTGCAATGCATATCCCAAAATATATCAAAAATTCAGTAATATTTTTCAACCTTTTAATATAGAATTTTTATTCAAAGAATTTAAATATTGTGTATAAATTAGTCTCAACAATACTTCATTTGCAAGCAATCCAACCACGATTTTGATTCCAATTCGGTTTAAATATTATAACTCAATAATATCTCAAACAAAATATTGAAAATATAATATCATATTTGAAATTTACAAGAATGAAAATTCACTGCTCTTTAATTCGGCGAATTTGAGATATTTACTAACCAAATCAAATGGTCTTCAGTTTTACCGAGTTGTCACTCTCATGTCTTCATATTTTCCAGCTATCTCGCCAGTGATTGAACGACAAAAAGAAAATATTTGTCACAATTTGTCACATTTGACGAATACCCCCTCCTTCTCCTCAATGCATGATGTCATACACGAACACTCCCTTTACGAAATTCGTAATTACAAGAATAATATAATTTAGATTAGTGATAATTATAATAATATAATAATATAATTTCTTCGAGTAAGCAGCTCCTCATTCTGCAGATTGAATATTATCATTTCCTCATTATCGAAGAGTGATTAACGATTATCACACACGAGAAAGGTGCACGAAAGCTATAGTCCGAGCCTTCAAGGTTGGGGATCGTCGTCGAACGACAAATGTATGCGCGCTGCGTCACCTTTCCGTCTCGACTGGTTCGGTTGTTGGCACTAAGATCGTTTTTTTATCTCTTTAATATTCAAGATCCATCGAAGGAAGTCTCGACGAAGGACACGAAACGACGCTCAATAACCGCGCCAGGTGACAATCGTCTCCTTATCTTTCAAATATATGTATACATTCGCTCGGAATAAATTTTACCATACAATATACATCAGCACTCCTTTTTCATTATAATTCAAACATTATTCGTCATTCGTTAGTCGAAAGCCCTCTAGAGATTCCTACACAACTCAATTATTCTGAAAAGGAATCTTTTATTCCAAATTTCGAGATTGATTTTGCTGCTAGTCAGAATTTCCAATATCAGAATTTCCAATATCAGAATTTTCAATATCAGAATTTTCAATATCAGAATTTTCAATGAAAGAACATTGCAAATTCTGGCTGGTTGAAGTTGGTTAGCTCGTTAAACAACAGTTAGTGATTTAAAATCATGGATACACAAGGGAACGGAAGAAACGGGTGTAAACCTTGCCGGTTGGCTGTTGTAGGGTCTGAATGTGACCGCGACGACGACCGGGAATTACACAGAGTGCTCGTTTCGTAACGCAGTTATTCTCCAAGGGCTATACGATCGAGACGAGACACGTTCATGATTCTCGGATCCGATCTACACATCTATAGTACTATCGAACCTTGAAAGGCTCCCAGGAAGATTCATAAACGTGTTAATGGTCGGCTGGTCTCCAGCTCAAAACCAGTTTCTATGGGGACGTTTTGTTGTTCCTCCTCGAGGCGCTTTATATTTCGCTCGTATACCAGCATTCCAGATGCCTGAAGCGCCGATCGATCCAGCGGATGGGATGGCCAAATCCATTCGCACTCGTCCCTCCCAATGAATCGACCCGAAACTTTGTAAAATTTGATAGAGTGCGTTTGTAAATACGCGAGTTTATAGAATTGAGTCTTTATTAAAATTTGCATCGTGGTTCCTGTTTTCACGAATTCAGCGTACCGATTTTTTCATTTCGGTAACAATTGCGAGTCTACGTTTGAGTCACTGTTTTTCATTTCCGTTTTTCGTATTTGCTATAAATGCGGATATGTAATTGAACATTTTCAAATTTTCCATAGTGATGATATAAGTTTCTGATATCTATCGATATATATTGGTCTATTATTCCATCAAAAATGCGGATAATGGTAGATAATTTATTCAGTTAATAGCCAGATTATGTTAGATTATGTTAGTTATTTTCTTACAAAAGAGGCCATCACACAATTTACGATTTACGATCCTTTACGCCTTGTCTGCTCTACACTTGACCCACCAACATACTTTCACTTTTGTCCACCGAAGAGGAAGGTGACTCGCTCCATCTGATTTTATTCGTCATGCCGCAATGATTATAATCCCCGACAAAGTATAAATTTCAGCTCTTTCAAGAACTACAATGAGAGTTAACAATTTCGCAAACCATTGATCGAAAGTATGATGAATTGAGAGATTTGTATCTGAATATGTTATAAAAAATTTACATAATTTCAAGCCTCTGTATTTAAAATACTTTGATAAAATATCCTAAATATAACTAAAAATACTTAGATCTAAATGCGATTAAAGTTTAAAATTTTCAGCTCTATAAAATCTGCCGAGGTAAAAAGCATTAAAATTTCTAAACTTCAAATATAAAATCTTTAATTTGGAAAACTGCCAAAATGTAAATTCTCTATGTTAAAAGCTTCTAAATGTGAAAATTTATAGTAAAATATTTCACAAGCCTTGAAAGCTTTTCTTTTAATAATGAATTTTAAAAAAATGTTGATTGTCGTTTATAAATATTGAAAACGGCAGTTACATTAATTTGGAAGATCTGACAACTAACTTTCAAATTCTAAAAAAGTTCTAAAAAAAAAACACGACCAAAAATTCAATGGTTTTATAGTAGACAATGATTATTCGTACCGAAAAAATTCGTAATCAAAGACATTTAAAAATTTTACTACTGTATTACTAATATTTACTTTCGATCTAGAAGAGGTCCTCAAAACACGATTCTTCAAACTGCTAGACTCAGAAAAAAACTTGTTTTGAATCAAAACTTTTCTTTTAATAATTCAAAGTAAACATTTCTTTATATTAAAGAAAACTTTCCTTCTTTTAAAATAATTTTGTTTGATTCAAACTTTATTTAATTCAATAAAAATTATTTTAATTGAAAGAAACTGCTTAATTCAAAAAGAATTTGTTTGAATCAAAGAAATGTTTCCTTGGCCGCATATCAATACTATAATTTCGTTGATTCAAAGAAAGTTTCTTTGACTCAAAGAAACTGTTTTCTGCCAATCAGCGAAAAAGTACTCGTATCAAGTCATGGGAGCCCTGAAGTGTAAAAAGGAGTCCCAAGACTCCTTTGTTTAACTCAAACCCTTCAGTACTCTTGCAACGCAGTGCATAACATTCGTTACAGACGAAATAATTGTCCATTGTTCTGGAACGTTCGTTAACCCATACTATAAAGTCAGATTAGAGGAACTGACGTCGGAAATGGCGATTTTTAATAGCTCTCTAGGAACTTCCCGATAAATCTACCAAACGAAGCGTGTCGATTCTCGAGTGTAACAGAATGCAAGCGCATTGAAGAAAACAGTTTTATTCTTGGCACATCCTCTGGCTTAAAATACTTTTGTGATAGTTCGGAAATATACCAAACTTCTATATCCCCTTTCTTCAAAACAACTTTTTTCTGTGTTTCACTTTCGAATCTTTAATATTTCACATGTTTCAAAAAACTCCGAAAAAATTATTAAGTACATACCTATACCTATTAAATGGGACAATTCTGATGCGTTTACCTCTGGATTAATATTACAAACTTTTGTCAGTGAATTCGATGCGTTCTGATCGACTCGGCAGCTGTTTTAAATTCGAAAACTAAAAATATCGTTATTTTGAGAATCGTTAAGAATAAAAATACCCGTGATGCAACGTCCCAACCCTCTCATAATATTTTCCAACTTGTGTTTGGATTCTAGTGTTTCCCTATTTCGCTATTGTATGTGGATTCACATTTCCGGTGGAGAGGACTTAATAATTAAAATGTTTCCTAGTGCTTTCAAAGATAAGCTGATAAAAGCATGCGCTGGATAATGCAGTTATAGGGAGGCTACACAAGACTATGGCCCAATTGGCCCACACACTGCGGTATATAACAACGTTAACTGGGATGGTGCGGTGTGTTGAATTAATCTTTAATCGCGTCGCCGGAACGGCAAGACGCCCCTTCAATTAATCGTCTCGCCAGACGACCATGTGCACTTTGGACCTTCTACGCTCGAAAACCAATAGAAAATCTTCGAAAAGTTTACTTTATTCTAGAGATAATGTACCGGATAAGAATTCACAGGATTTTAAAAAGGTCAAAACATTTTTTAAGGAATTTTAAGGAATAATTTCAACGAATTTCAAGAGATTTTAAGATATTTTAAAAGATTTTAAAGAATTCCATGTTTTCCGACAGATAAATTTTCCATCTCTCAACGTTTCACTTTTAGTTGATTCCCAGTTTGAAACTGTTTTCTCGTGATCAAAGTAACCTTGCAAAACAATGAGCAACACAAAACGATACCCTTGAGTCCTCTTAACGCTCGCAGGCACTCAGCATAATTCGAAATATTCATTATTTTACATATAATCTCACATATTTTATCTAATTACTTTCTATTCTAAATTACAATAGAGCCTGCAAATGACAAAATTATCTCTAACAAAGTTTTAATGGTTCATTTTTTCTCCCTTTGAAGATCAACAAAACCAAAAAAAAAGTTAAGTTTGAAAAATGACCCTATTTACAAAATGGAATTCCTTTTTATCTTATAATAAAATATTTTACTAAACCGTTTTCCTAATTAACGTTCTCTGAAAATTGCTTGTTAATTTCGCTTTAAGCAAAGTATAAAATTAGTTTAGAAATGTTTAAGATTGCTTTGCGGGTTTATTGACTAAAGTAATTTGAAGTCTCATATTAACACTTGAACAATACCCGACAGTTGAGTAAAACGAGTTGCGTGAAGGAAACCAAGAAAACGTGGAAAAAGGCTTGTAACCACGAAGGTTGGAACCGAGGCTGGAACTAAAATATTCCAAGAAACATTTTTTAATTTCTTAAATAATCGAATTGGATTTACGCAACTGAAATTGAAGGTTTCTCCAAAGCCTCTATATCCAGAATTGACGCAACTAATTAAATACAATTTACCCAATTAATTTTCTAACTTTATATAGGACTATTACGTAACTCGCCGTGCCAGACAGCTGGTTTTAATATAAAACTCGAAATGAAGTCGATAGGTGGACTTTGAATCGAAAATAAATTCAATTAACGCACAAAGGGTAACCTTTATACATTATATTATTGAATCAAAGGAAGATTTGTATAAGTAAACTGCTGCGAGTTTCATTGAACAGCTATGCTAAATGGTCGTTTCGACTCCCTTCGTGAAAAGTCGTCAACGCATAACGATGCCACGTGCCGTTAATGATGATGCGACGTGCGTACCAATTATGTTACGCCTTTAAGTATGCTCTAATAACCATGGGCGGATCCAGGGGGGGGGCCACGGCTTCTTGGCCCCTCCCAAAAGCCCAGATTTGAAATTTTCAAGCAGCTTATAAATACAAAAACTTGGTGGAGGGGGAAGGGTAATTATTTCGTGGCCCCCCCCAAAACCCTTGTCTGGATCCGCCCCTGCTAATAACGGAAATGAAAAAGCCTTAACGAAATCAGTAAATTTGCCTGAGTAAGTAATTATCTTACATTTAGACACCGGCAATTACAAATATTTCATAAGGCAAATTTGAAATTTAAAATCTTTGAAATATTCAAAATTTTTAAAATCCCATAAAATTTTCTGAAATCCGAATTTAAAAAATCCCAGTTTTTAAAAAGAATTCCCGGCTTTTTTCCGGTCAGTGACCACCCAGTCATCCAAAAATAATTAAATAGCTCAATTTTGAGGCGGAGTGTACACGAGTGTACCCTAATGCGATATTATTATAAGGAATTTCTTTCTTGTAAATTGAGAGAGTGAATTACTCCTCTGTAGTTCGAAACTCGTTAATTTAGAATAGAAAAACTTGAAGTATGTCTAATATAATTTTTTACTCTTTTTTTGGGCTTCGATTAAAAGCGACCAGCAAGGGAGGAATCTAGAGTGGATTTTTTTCAGACATCTACACTTTCATTATCCGAAGATTCTTGGCTCTTCTCCACTGGGGTCTTCTTTATCGAGCGCGAATATCAGCGGCTTCGTCGGAACAGACTTAATTAACCACTGCAGACTGTAGTAGGTGGACGAGTACTGGATAGTAAAATTACTCGCTTCCTAGTTGAAGAGCCGCGGGTTCATAGACACAACTCACAATATATGTAGCTGAATAATTTGTTCAAACTGCGTTTGAAAACTCACGGGATAAAATAATTAAATCATGAGCTGATTCACTGCTCTGTAAATAAAGCAAAAAGTCTATTTTTAAAATAGGGTCATTGAGTGTACGATGAAAAATATACATAACCGTTTTTGTGAATGGATCAAAGGTTCAATTTCTAGAAAGTCATGTGTTCTTTGTATCAAGTGAAGAAGTTCCTCCTACTTGGCTAATTACAAATGTAGAGATAAGCAGAAAAGTAACGTTACTCTTTGTGAAGAAACGGAATTTAACGAGTCATTTAATTCTCCAGATGTTTCCTTCATAAGAAAATCAAGATGTAAGTGAAATGTTCAAGATTCTCTAGGAATTATTTCAGTTATCACCTGAAGATGCTGTCTATTAGAAACAAATATTTATAAGAAATAACACTAATAAACTTCTGGGGATTTATTTATTCTGTCCGTATTTACGTAAAAATCGAAAAAAGGGGAATTTTCAAGAAAATGAAAAAAAAAAGAATTTAAAAAAGGGAAAATTAGGGGTAAGACTCTGAAGCTTGCATAAATTGAAGTGAGTCGTCTCTTTCAAATTACGTATCCACAGCGTTAGGACATGCAACCTTGAGAAAGCGCAACTAGTGTCGAGCATAGGTTCTCAATCTTCTACGACATACCAGACAAAAACCTGGAAACAAATCCCAAAACGATCACCTAATCAATAAAAGGATAAAAGGTTACCATACAATCGTCCCCTAAAACGATCTAGAGCAATTTTCTCTGAAAAAAATGCGCGTTCCTTAATTGGACAGACGATTTTTTCTAACCGCGTGGGACTCATTCGATTCTCAAGAACGTTGAGTTCGCAACCCTGGTTTCCCCTAATATTATATGTCTACATGTAATGCACATGCGTATAAAAGATAAAAAGGTTTAAAGCGGGGTTGCCATACCTCTATACGTTTAAACCATGCACCCATTCTAAAAACATGCGACCCCAAGTGTCGCCGACATCATCGACGCCTTTGCACGCCACGTGGCTAATTGCAAAGTGTATGAGAAGGATATAAAAATGAGACTCGTTGACGATGAAGGAAGGGTGAAAACGGCGTCGTTGAGAATGTCGAGACTGGAGAGGGTTGCGGTCGATATCATGCTAGAGAGATTTTTTTGTTTTTTTGCATATGAACACAAAGAATGGAAACATGGCATGGCACAGTGAGCGCGGTGCCCAGGGGACACGTTGTACACGGAAAGCTCAACACGCGAGTGAAAGAAAAGTTAAGGAACTTGAATATAGGCTAAACTCCCTCTTTCTAACAATTCTACATTGAAAAAATTCCGGCAAAGTGCTTTCTTTACATGAAGATTATAACTCAAACTACTCGAGTAATAAATGCACGCCACAAGTAGAAAAAACTACTTAGAACTCGCAGAAGTACTAAAATCATGTCAGAAAAAATTTGGATATTTATCATCATCTTTATTTAGCTATGCGAAATGATGAGTATTAATGAAGTAATAAAAATTGGTCATCTTTTAGCTTTCAGTGAAAAGATGGTAGACGAATCCATTTAGAGTTTAGAGCACTTCTGTCCTTGAAAAGGTGGAGTTCCCTGCGCAGAGAAATAAAGGCTTATGTGCGAGAAACATGAGAACCGGTCTGAGGATTTGGATGCGGCAAATTACTTGTGTGTGGGAAAAGATCTATGGCAATTGCACGTGCGTAATCTCCTATGCAAGAGTTAGAGACTATTCTAAGTAAAGAAAAGTAGAATCTATTATGAATGGAGATTTTAAGTGCCTACTTGAGATTTAAAACTTATGCTCATTAATTAAGCTCATTCTTGTTAATATAAAATAAAAAGTATGAAGCTGAAGCTTTTGAAAATTGTTTATAAAAATTTTATTTTATTTTTTTATTTTATTTTAAAATTTTTATCAGTAAAAAAATTTTAAAAGTAGATTTAGATGTATGAAGATTTAGATATATGTAGATATGTAGACGTAGATTTATGTCAACATGTCAAAACATCATGTAATTTAAATATTGAGAGGAAGATCGAGCGAAGGACAAGGTGCCATTATAGACGGCGACCACATGGCTCATTTTTAAAACAGAAATTTCAACTCCATTGGCATTGATTAGACTGGGACTAAAAGTGACTTCAGATATAAATAATTTTTAAATATAAAGAAAGTACTTTTTACTCCCTAATTTTATAGGTCCCTGGGGAATAAAATGTAAAACTTTAGCCCCGGTTTATAGGGATGAAAAACTGCTGCGACAAAAAAATGGGAATAGAGGAGACAGTGAAGTCTGCGATTTAGTTGAATCAGCGAAGCTTTAATTGAATATATAGCAAAGCATTTATTTAGTTGGTTCAAGGAAAATTTGTTTGAAACAATTGAAAGTTTGTCTGACAATGAATGTATAAAATTCACGTATTGTTAATATTATAGGAGGATAGCGGCGAGATAATGGCGCACGTCCGTTCAACAATTTAATTCGTCAAACGGATCACGGCTCGAATTACGGATGAATCGTGACCCTCAATGAAATTCTATAGGAGGACGACGATTTGTAGAGAATATTAACGGTTGGACAAAAATATGGTCTAATCACAAACGCCTGACCGAACGGGTTAGGTTGAGTTTAATACTGGTTGCTAACTGCGCGGATCAGAGCAATAATGTCGAAGAGCTGCCTTTGGAAGCAGGAAGGTACGCTCTGATTAAACGTTTAACTAGTTTCGACTGACAGAGGCGTTCCTGGCATGAAGCATACGTTATTTGAACCCCGATTCCAGCCTACAAACACAATAATGATTGGCTTTAAATGACCCACGAAATCGAAAGCGATATTAAGTCCGCTTGACTTTTTTTTCTCCGCATGAACTGCGAAAGGCGTCAACTTCTTTTCATTATTATTATTCCGAAGGAGATCCCAATTTGATTTATTACTATAATTGACCTCAGAGAATACCACTCTAATCTGCTCTAATCAAAAAGCAAATTTGTGAAGAAAGTAATTTTATCGATGTATCGGAAATACCTAAATTAAACGTATATTTTATGGACTTGATTATTTAATGCTCAGGGGTGTTTTATTCTGAAAAGGTAATAATCTTTACACACGAGATTATCGCCTGCTAGAATCTTTACGATTCTCTTTATCGCCCAGAATATTAGCGATAGTAACCTATAAAATATAAATAGTGTTATTTGCTAGGCTATAGTTAATTCTCAACGTGCATCTTGATAGCATTACCCTTAAAATTTATTTCTCGCAGTTTTTAAACTAATCCAAAACTTTAATAAGTCCTATTTCCTTTAATCGTAAATCTCTACCATTTATTTACAAGTGTCAAACTATTTCTAACTCAGTGACTAATATATTCGTCAAACAATTAGGAGTATGTGGTTTTCACGAACATTATTGACAATTCGAAATGTAAACAAAAAAATGTTAGGCTAATCTCCGTTTCTGTTGCGTCTAAAAGCGTTAACTCACAGACCGGAAATCCCGACACATGCCAACGTTTGCTTATGCGGTAGTAGAAAACTCGATACATACCACACAAACATTTCACAGTAATTTTTTTTATTTTCTATATATACCTAGTTCGATTTCCAAAAATATTTGTCTATTCGGAAGATTAAGTTTTTCAAGTTTGGAAGAAAAAAAGCATAAAAACAATGAATCATTTTCACTATTTTCAGTTGCAATGCCACTTACGCCTGAAGGGTTTCAGCGAAAGGCCGATTACCACTTTATGAATATTCTACTTTTCAATCTCTCACGAGTTCGGTTCGTCTGCCTTTACCTTTCCAAATAATAACCTGTTTTTGAAAATAAATACCTGAATTTTAATTAAAAAAATATTTATCAAGTTTTTCCTCGAAAATAATCTTCAAGCTTATTCTGAAGAAATGTATTTGATATTTTAAATACCTAAAATGACAATAATTCACGATCAGTCTCGTATTTTGTCGGGGACACTTTTGAATGGAGCGATTAAAACTAAATTTAGATTTCCTGTCGACAAGTTTAGAAATTTATTTCGAAATAGCAGGGTAGAGATAGAATATTTTTTCACACCTTCAGATGCATTAGAGTTATAAATTTTAGTTCTTCGAAACATATTTTGAAAATGCAGACGAATAAATAAACTAAATACTAAATCTTATTAAAGTAAAGCCATACACCGGGACCCATTTTACGTCGATCATAAAATACAGAAGAATAATTGATAAGCCAATTATCTGGCTTCTATAAAGTATCGGGAATCGATAATAGGAGTACTATGCCAAGCATTAATATCTCTAGTTATGAATTTCCACGAGACACCAATCGTTCATGAACGAAGAAAAGATTTCATCTTTTTGAGTAAAATTTATTTACCTATTTTCGAGTAATTTTCGATACAATTTGAGATAAAATTGGATAACCTTGATGGATTGAAATTTCTTGGAAAAAATACCAACCTAAAGTTTATTATTACTTTGTGTTGTCATTCAATATTTATGAACTTCTAGGAATTATCTTTTAATTATTAACTTTTGTTCTGAGAAGTCTAACAGAGATTACCTTGTCCTTGAAAAAGATAAATAATTCAGATTTTATAGGACAACATTCCCGAAATGAATGCCTTTACGTGTGCAACAGAAGCTGAAAAAATAAGGAAATATTTAGCAATATACTGACAAATTTGAGCTCTCAGACTTCTTAACTTTCGAATATTTTAGAATTTAATACTTTTATCGATCTTTTATTTACCGCCGCTCTTTTTAAATATGGAGAACTAATAATTTAGTATAGACAGAGATTTTAAAAAGTGCCAAACTATGAGTCAAAATTAAAGTCAAAGTCAAAAAAGCCAAGTCAAAATTAAAATTTAGAATGACATTGGTACTTTTGACACTTTAAACAAAAAGGCATCACTCCTAATTAAAATAAACTCCATGAAACAAAAGCCATTATTCAAACTTGAATCAAGAGGTAATAAAACCTGACCATAAGCTTTAACAGAATTAGAAGGACAAAATACGTCTATCCCATTTTAAATCGAGTGACCTTGAATCCCACGATCTAACAACATTCTCGGAATCAAGAATGGCAACGTCGAGATGTGAGGAAGGCAACAAAGGTCGGAAATTAGGGACTGCACAGGTTGCTCAGGTAGTACCTAAAAACACCTGTCGGTAGATTCGAGTTCACAGCAAAGGTGAAAACCGAGGTGAAAACCCCACTTGGACATGCGCTCTCCAAAAACTAGCGAAAAACGTGGGCAATACACATTTCGAAAAAACAAAGAAATAAATCCCCCCGCACGGAGAAAACTGGATATTAAACCGAAATATCTAGCTATTTAACTATAGGGCGACTATCTAGATATTTAGATATATCTTGATATTAAAACTTAAGGGCATGTGATACTTTTTGATCGAATTTAGCAAGATGAAACTTTTTTTTAATTTTGCAAGATAAAAAGAGTCAATAACGGTCCGTTTTAATGTTCTCTTCC
>CAJFCP010000128.1:1845989-1895566 GCA_904066005.1 Synergus itoensis | reverse complement strand
GTTTTCCAAAGTTTCAGGGCAAAATATTCATTTTTGTGGCCAAACAATTGGTTTATTTGATCACTCATATTCAGTTATCTGTCAGTACTTGGACATAGAGCACCTAACCTCAAAGTGACAAATGCATTACGAATTTTAGCAAATTTAAACTTTTTTTCATTATACAAGATAAAAAGAGTCAATAACGGTCCGTTTTAATGTTCTCTTCTGTTTTCCAAAGTTTCAGGGCAAAATATTCATTTTTGTGGCCAAACAATGGGTTTATTTGAAACTCATAATTTTTCAAAGTATTACATGCCCTTAATATCCAGATTTTAAAATATATAATCCAAATATTCTTACATCCAATATTTTAATATCTTAATTTAATATATATAATATATTTAATATGTTTAATATATATCATTTAAAATATTTAATTTAATATTTAATTTCAATATTTTAATATCTGGCATGCTCTATGCTCCGAAAATAAATTTTTTTCGGTGTTCACCATTGCCAAACATTATGACATTTATTTTTAGTAATAATTTGAAAAAAAATTACTAAAAATAAATGTCATAACGTAGTTTATTGTCTTATTTCCTATATTCCAAAATTTGAGAGCGATATATCATTGCGTTTGGCAATGGTGAACACCGAAAAAAATTCATTATCGGAGCACAGAGCATTTTAATATCAAGATATTATATCTAAATATCTAGATAGTCGTCCCATAGTTAAATAGCTAGATATTACGGTTTAATATCCAGTTTTCTCCGTGCAGGAAAATAATCGAAAAAGCTAAAGTAAACAAATCAATCTGAAGGTACAAATGACGGTTGAAGATAAAAACAAAACTCACCGAAAAGAGCGGTAGGCGAAACTTCCAGCTTTAAGAATATCCACACGTGAAAATAAAATCCAAAAGATTATTCGTCGAGGAAAACACCTTCGCAGAACGTGTCACACTTCCTGAGGCACACACTTCACTTTTCTTGACTGTCACAGCACATTCATAATCCCTTTTTTTATTTCGACAATCCCCAAACGCCCGCGAAAATAATCGTTATTGTTATCAGCCGGTTCCTTTCTTTTCACACGTGTCGAATTACAAAACCGTCAAGGATTGGCGCGCAACTGCTGACAGGAGAGAGGCAACTTAGAGGTTATGAAAGGCACGCTAGCACGATCGAGAAACCGCGGCGGACACACTTCGATTCTTTCTTGTCTGCCGTCACAAGATGTGACAAGACACCCAGAAAAATAACCGATACACTTTTCGTTCACTTGGTCACTTAGGAAACGGAAAAAAAAAGAAGGTTGAAACGTCGTCGCGAAAAGTGCGCGTAATAGATCCGGCTAAGTTGTAGGCACGCAACGAGTAGTAGCGACGCTAAAACTTTGCCACGAGTCGCGCCTCTTAGTAGTGGGGGTATGAAATGATTCAGACAGGAGTAGGAGAAAGAGAGAGGAGAGGGAAAAGAGTGAGAGAGATGGAAGAGAGGAGGCTTTTACCGAGGACGGTGTGCGTTCTTAGAGGAGCGAAAGTGGGGTTTAGGAGACTATATAGAAGACTAAGAGAGTTGATGGTTGTTGAGAGGGACGAAAGGGGGAAGAGCCAGCTGGGTAGGGAATTGGAAAAGCGACGGAGGGGAAGTTAACAGCCGCCTCAACCGGCAACAGACGGCTTGAACGTCTTCGATGTGTGTTGTGTATTTGCCTCTCGTTGACGTCGACGCAGAATTTCTTGCGACTGTGTACGTTTGTGTCTTACACTGGGTGACCCTCGCGATTTTCTGCCGAAAAAATTATTCATAAGCTGCTTCTCGGGGCTGGTTTGTCCTTTATAAATAAAAAGAGAATTTTTCGAGGATGAATCATCGATGAGTTTAAAAGTTAAAGCTTAATGCTTAGATCTCAAAATTTAAAGTTTTCTGTGGCGAATGCTTTTTTGAAATGTTTTTTTGTTTGAAAGTTTTGGCGGTAAATTTGAATTTGAAATTTTTCGCGCCAAATTTTTAATGTAGGGATTTGAGTCTTTTAAGGATTGGCTGGCCTTGGAAGAGGTTTGCGACATAATTGGTGGTTGAAATTTCTACCACTAGCAACCGACCCCCTTTACCCGCCCCCCAATCAGATTGTACGATTTTTCACTTCCGTCTAGGCCAATAATTAATATAGTTGAAAAGTATTTCAATTAATTTTTTTTCGCTCTGTGCCAATAATTTTATTATAATAATGAATACCCAGGACCGTATTTAGGTTTGTGGGGGCCCTGGGGCTAGCATTTGGTGGGGGCCCCTAAAATTTTCTGGATATAAAAAAGGATACTCTAGTAAAACGATATGCTCACGCACAATACATTAAAAAGTTTATTTTTGTTTTCTTTATTTATATCGGATTAAGAATAAGTTTTTGAAAAAAAAAGAAAATTAAAAATTTTTTTCATACTCGCATTGGTGGGGGCCCTGGGGTCATGGCCCCAATGGCTCCTATAGTAAATGCGACCCTGTGAATACCATTACAGATTTTTATTCATTATTATAATGAAAGAAACTAGAAATGAAATTACAAACCGTCGTAAACGAATTAAATTAGTAAAATTTGACTAATAATTGATAGTTTTCACTGATTCAAATATGTAGCTAAAAGTCGAGCTAAAAGTAGGGCACTCTAAGTGAAATTCCACAGATTCGAATTAAGGGTGTTGGGTCAAAATTCTAATCTCAACAAAAATTATAATTAAATATTTTTTCGCTCTGTGGTGGTACTGATCCTTGAAACATAATTCTGTGTATAGAGCCAGAAAATATATAATTTGAATACGTTTTACGTAAAACAAAGAATTCGAAATACAATCTCAAAACTTCAATATTTTCATTTTAAAAAAAGTAATAGAATTTTATTGCACCGCTGCTGAGCTAAAAAATATCTAATTATTATATTTGTTAAGTAAAATGAGGAAATCTAATCTTGAAGTTAGAGCTTGGATCCAATGTGCATAACCAGTAGGGGGGTTTGGGGGTGAAACCCCCCTCCCACGAAATGTTAGAAAAGTTGTCGTGGATATGTATATATAATTATATATATATATTTGCTGACACATTGATGAAATCCCCCTCTCTCCGAAAAATTTTTCTGTCTACGCGCCTGGCAAGAAAACATGAAATTTAATATACTTTGTATATTAAATTTCCGATTAAGTTTTAATAAAATGTATTGACTTAAGGACTTAAGCAACACTGAAGTCGTTCGAGAAATGAAAAAAATAATGCTTTTTATAATTTTTCTGATGATTTTCCTAATGCTTGAATCAAATGTTTTTTTATTGCATCTTTTTCCGAATAAAAATGTTGTTACTCGCCTCTTGAAGTTAATATACCAGTATATTAAAATTAATACACATGTACTTTAAATTTAATATGAAAGTATATTAAATTCACGATACTATACATGTATATTAAAATTCAGTAGCGACAGTATACATACATTTGCTCAATACGCTTTGTATCCTTTGTATATAAAATCTAATACAGATTTTTCTAACAATGTACGCTCAGATTTAATCCAGAAACTTCCCGTTGCCACTGGTTTCTTCTATCAATCTCAACCGTTAGTGGATTCGAGCATCTGGTTCATTCGTATCAAATAGGGCCAGAATTTTCTTTTATTATCCCTATCAAAGAAGAACGCGAAATCGTTTCTTATGCTGGGCATGAAACGAGACACCCTATGTGTAGTTGTAGTGCAATGAAGCGTTCTATGTGTATGTATGTGTATGAAAAAGAGTAGGGTGAACGAGACGAGGTCTGATCATAAGAGAGATGGAAAAAGCGAGAGTTAGAGGGGAAGTGGGAGAGAGAAACCATTCAAAAGAGGAATGAGAGTAAGAGAGATATTGAAGACCTTGCTCGTCGTGCCTTCAAGCCGCATGGAACCGGTGGAACGTGGAACGATGCTTTGTGCCGGCAACTCAGTATCGTCACTATACCAGCACGTGCCCATTTAACAATAATAAAAAATCCAAGACTTTCCTCTCAATTCCATTTAAAAATGGTACTTTTACATCATTTTTAAAAAGTGCCTAAAGGTCACGAAAAATATTACTTCACCCTGTAAATTTATTGCAGCTGTCGGCTCCAGATAAGAATGAATTGGTTATTGAGGAAATATTGATTTTTAAGTCGCGGCTTTATTTAGAATCACAACCAACGTTTATTATTCGTACTCAGGAGAATTACGAACACTCGGGAAATATTAAAGAAAAGAATGTCTTTGGATTTTTTGAAATTTTAATCATATTCTGTACAAGAGGCGAAGTAAGAGTCGCAACATGATTTTTGTGAAATTTGCAAAACGGTTCTTGAATCACGAATTGACATCAAGATAAAAAACGTTATTTAACTGAAATAGATTGACATAGCCTTTGTTAGGACGTGCGACTCTTTTGCATAATAAAATAGTATACCTAGAGTTGAAAAAGTCTGTCACCCCCATGGCACATACGATAATTTCTGCATGAAAAATGCATGTGTTAAAAAAAATGATTTCGATGTCTATGGAAAAGTTTGTGCAACTTTCTTTCATGTAAGATGTTCATGGCAATGAAATGTGAAAGACGGCCCTGCAGGAACCCTCGGCATAGGAAAGGAAGTGCTGCGACGAGAATGGAGTAAGGAATGAGCATGGTATAGTGCATGGTATAGTGGAGTATAGTCTATACTCTGTAGAACTATACTGATGTGTATTATAGCTGTGTATGGTATAACATTGCAATGGTGAGGAAAGAGGCTTCATATAAGCCTTGGCTGCCGGCAATTCGCACTGATATAAAGTCGTACGCGACCCTATCGTGCGAGACACGCAGGTAGCACAAAAGACTGCGGGCTTATACGTACAACGCATGGACAAGGACGGATTTCAATGGATTGCAAAGACCCTATCCTTAGATGAAATCCGCATCATTCGTTTCAAGAGTTTCATGCCATGATACATTCCAGCTTTCCTCCTTGTGAAATTCCTCCTACTTGAATCTCAGCATCAAATCTCAACATCAAATTCTAGAGGGAATTCTGACTTTCAGGGCCCTTTAATCTTCCTTGAAAAAAAATAATGATCTGGATGAGAGTATGGAAAAGTAGGGTGAGGAGCGCAGATTTATATTTCAGAAGAGAAAATTAAAAAAAAAGAAGCAATGAAAGAGAGGGAAATGAAAAGAATCGAGCAAGATTTGACTAAATTCGAAGTCCGATGACCTTAAAGTGCCGAGTTTTATTCTTGTTTTTTTTTTTTCCTTTCTTAAACATGTATGCTTTTGCTTCCTCATAGAGGAAGCTTTGTTTTTTATTTTCTTCCCAAAGAGCATTTTTTAATACTCCATTACCATTAGAAATCTCAATTTTATGAGATATGAAAATAAAATACTGAATTTCGTGTTCGATATGAGCGACATAAAATTTTACAAATGAAAAAGCTTTTTGTTTAACTTTTAATTAACAGAGTCGAGAATGCATTAATTGAGAATGCATTTTTCCGGGAAATCAATCATTAGTTTTACCTGTCAATTATATAGAAATGATGAATAGATTTTATTTTGACTTATCAAAATTTATCAAGGTTTGAAAAATAATGTCACACCGAGAAAAATATTTTCTTCGTTTAAGAGGAAAATTCTTTTTACGGAATCCTCTAAAAAATGAGCATATTTCTCTATGAATATTTTATATTTTAATTAAGTATTTTAAATTAAATCTGATTGTCTTATTTCATTTTTTGGAACGTTGAAAATTCCAATATTTATCACTTAATTCAGCTAATTGATTTGTTACCCAATAACTTCCAGACTCTAATGTTAGGGTTGCTAGAAAAAAATAAATAAACCGTGGACATTGACTGTATTTCACCAATGGGGATGAGATTTGGCGAATAAATTGATCAGGGTAGCTTTCAATGTGTGAATTGAAATTTATTGAGGAACTTTTTTCCTAATTCGTAATCCTCTGGCATAAAAATCCAAATCCATTTTTTCTAGTACATATATTTAACTAGCAGTACAGTAATTTCGACTAAAAGTTTTTGTTAAAATATTTAATCAGAATTTTCACATTTTTTAAAGAGAATATTCCAGTCTATTTTTTGACATGATCATCAGTTTAAAAATAGGATATTATAAGATATTTCGCTTGTATCCATTATGAAGAATTCATTGCCCACTTGCGAGGCACGTGATATAGTATGTGTGTGTGTGTTTCTGTGCACCTGCTTGTAAAAACCGATATCTAGATGAGTCAAACGTAGCAGATCCAGGGATATACGTACTTTTCAACGTATTTTTTGCTGAGGGCAAAGCTATCATGCTACAGACCAGTATTTATGCTTCAGTGAGATTATGATAAGTAGAAACAATAGACTTTTAGAACCATATCCTTTATGCGTTTCTGCAAAGTCTTTTTCTTTACATAATGAACCAAAATAGTGAATACATGACTTTAACTTGCTAAAAAAGACCACTATCGACCAATATGAAACATTTGGAAATGGTAAAATATAATTCCTAAGAAAAATTGCGCCACGTTCGTAGATTTTGTTCTGGGGAGTCAAGTATATGAAAAATGATCTGAGGCTCATAGGCCACTTTTCTTCTGACGAGGAGAGACTAATAATCTCCTAAATGAATGTTTTTTCAGCTTCTACTTGTCACTAGATCTAATCGACATAATAAACCTAGAAAAATTGAGCAATTGATTTATTGCATGACAAGGAAATGTCGGACCTTTGTCAGTGTTTACACAGCGTCAAATTCCTGACAGCCAACGTCGGTCGATAGGTCTATTCTATCCGATCAGTCTAGTCCTATTCCATAGGACAGGTCTGAGCTCTTTGTAGGCTCGTCAAAATCCTTCCCAGTGTTCGCAGTATGCCATCTAATAAACATACGAGAGCGACAGACCCCGAATTCCAACTTCCGAAGTAGATTTCCTACATTTTGAGCTCATCAGAACTACCCCCTGCCTTCAAAAGGGAAACTGACGTTACTGACGCCTGTGGAGTAAATATCTCATCAAATTGTTATTAAAATTTTAAGAAACGAAGTTAGTCACCCAGGGTGTCTAGTGATCAGGGAATTGAAAATTCCCGAGTTTTTCCCGGTTTTCTCCTGGTCTTTTCCCGGTCAAATTATACAAAATCCTTTAAAAAATATAAAATTTTGTTAAATCCCTCAAAAAAATACCGACAAATTAAAAAATTTTTTTAAATCCCATAAAATATTTTAAAAGTCACAAGAAATCTCTTGAAATCTGTTCAAATTCGTAAAAACCTCTTAAAATACCCAGAAACTTCTTAAAATTCTTTAAAATTCTACGATTCTTTAAAATTCTAACATTTAAAAATCCTTTAAATCCTTTGAAATTCATTAAAAGTATTAGAAATCTTGTCAGAATCCATAAAGTTCTTAAAAATTTCATACAATCTTTTAAAAATCACAAAACTTTCTTGAAATCCCTTGAAATTATTAGAAATCTCATAAAATTTCATAATATCATTAAAAATGCTAATAAAGTCTTTTAAAAGTCATTAAAATCTCTTAATTCCATAAAATTCTCAGAAACTTCTTAAAATTCTTTAAAATTCTATGATAACTATTAAAATACCTTTTTATCCTTTAAAATACATTAAAAGTATTAGAAATATCATTAAATTCCATGAAATCCTTAAAAACTACATAAAATTTTTTAAAAATCAGAACAATCTGTTAAAATTCCTTAAAATTATTAGAAATCTCATGAAATTCCACAAAATCATTTAAAAATCATAAAAAACTTCTTGAGTTCTCTTAAAATTCCTCGAAGTTTCATGAAAACATTTAAAATCCCTTAAAATTCCCTAAAGTTCTTAAAAATCTTTTAAAATTTTATGAATTCCTTTAAAATTCCGCGAAATATCCGAAAATTCCTTAAAATGCTGCGAAATTTTTAAAAAATCCAAAAAAATCTTTTTAAAATCTTCAAGATGTCTAGTGATCAGAGAATTGGAAATTCCTGGGTTTTTTCCGGTTTCCCGGTCCACTAGACACCCTGATTACATAAAATTTAAAACAGTAATCTCATACTTCAATTTCCAAGATGTGAAGCCTTCAAATTTATTGTGACCTAACATTTCATTGGCTTTCAATCATAGTGGAAATTTTTAAACATGGTCTTTGTCCTTGGAATCGATTGGCCAGGTCGAGGACAGGTGAGTGAAATATAGTTTTTAGTGCAAGCGGAGAATTTGTGATAGCGTTATCATCGAAACGATCCAACCCTCGATCCAACCGGCTGAGCCGGGTGATTTTCGGGTGTATTGAGCCGCGAGCTAGAACGAGAGCCAGAGTGAAGAGAGAGACATCGAGGGGTTACATAGGTACGCCCCTGGACCAGCCCCATACGCACCTTTACCAGAGGGTAGAAACACAAGAGCCCGCATATCAAATGGTGCGTATCACGGGATACAAGCAATTCCCATCAACCTATATTGTCATGTGGGTAATGAACGGGCGCACGATGAATAAACATGCGGCATCGGCCACTACCACCTATGAAAATAACGATCGTTTCCTCGCGTGTTGGAATAGCATCACCTCCGGCTGCTCACAACTCTCCAAGACATGAGTTTTCGGGCAAGCTTTAATAATTCACTTTCAGACCATCCACAACCCTTTGTACAACTCGGAGAATCAAGCACATCTCTATTAGGCAAACTTCCCTGCTGGCAAACATAATTTTACCTCAAATTTTGCAATAGTCTCAACAGAATAGTTTCTACTTTCATGAGGAAATACTGAGAGAAATTATTTACCTTAATTTTGTATATCAATCCACTCTAGAAGAACTGAGAGGAAAGAGATGAAAATTTTGTTGCGAATATTGTTAAAAATAGCAAACATTCGGACACAGAGTCCGAATGTTTGCTTGTTGCACATGTTTGTGAAGTAAGCATTAAATATAGTATTTAAACATCCCTCTAAAAACAAGCAATGTTGAAATATGGTTTCAATTTCAAAGAGTTAGTTCCACTGAATTTTAGTTTGGAACTTTCAAAATGAAACAACATTGATTGCTTTGTTTTTTTTAGTTTCATTGGTTTTGTTCATTTGGCGTAGTAAAAAAAGTGTATTGATATTACAGAGCTATACAAATATTGTTTGAAAATGGTATATGTCATTCATCACAGAAGAAGTATTGGACATAATAAAACTCCACCTCAAAAACCTCAAAAAGGAAGAATTCATTTTCGTATTTTATAATATAAAGCTGACATTTTAGTGGTTCTCTTTTTTTCTATGATTTATTGATGAAGTGATTAATTCAGTGTATGATGGTTTCACATTCATAGCGGATTTGGAAATCAGGTAAATCTGGCAGGAAAAAAGCGGGTCACTTCCATACAAATCTGTTTCCGCTTTTCTTGCACATATCTCGCTCGGAGCTCAGCTGTACAATGAAATTCAATAAAACGTAAACAGATGGGCAGGATTGATATTACCTAATAATCATAAGTCTGGGCTCGATCGACCGAAAACATTGAAGGGGAAAATTTCTAAATATAAATCAGTAAAAAATAAGGATCAATTTTAGAAAATTTTCTTTAATTTTTGCAGGGAAATAATGAGAAGAATGAAAGAAAAACGAGAAACAATATACATTATGTATAATTTCACATTTCACATTGAATATGTGAATACAGAAAGAAAATCTGTATAATTTCCGATCCTTTTGTAGAACAGTTGATTTTTTGCGTGTGGCATGTGAAAACCTGAAAAATGAAAAGTGTAATGGTAAGAGTTGATCGTAAAAGTTGATCGTAAAAGTTGATCGTAAATATTAATCGTGCAACTGTTATATGTTAATCGTCAATAATTTTAATGGTAAATGGTGAATATTAATGGCAAATTTGAATAGTAAATGTTAATGGTAAATGTTAATGGTAAATGTTAATGGTAAATGTTAATGGCAAATGTTAATGGTAAATATTAACTTTAAATGCAAAATGTACAATGTGAAATATGAAACGTGAGATTATACATAATCGGCCCACAGAAGATAACAAAGATAAAGTTCTAGAAACGCAAAGTAGGACAGAAACAAAAATATAGGGTAGTAGTATAGGAGCAAGTGAAACAGAAGACAGAGATGGGGAGTGTGAAATTCAATAAACGAATCCATTCAGCGGTTATCTCGAGCAAACTTGTAGATACACAAACCATACAATGCAACCCCTGTCCTCTGTGTATTTTCCCAGTTTCCATGTAGATGTGACTTTGCTATACACACGAATTTCAAAAAGAAGACTTTTCACAGCGATTCAATTATTCTTAATAATGTTAAACAAATTTATTTTATTCGTTGTTTTTGTACCAGGGGTGGATTCGGGGGATCCACCCCTGTTTTGTTCGAATAATGTGCAAAAATAGATCAGAGAGAAAATTGTAAAGCGCAAAACACAATCCGCCCAGCTCTGATGACTTTTTACTTTACAGCATTCAAACTGACACTCATTCAAGCTTTTCAAATGAATGTCAATACGTGTCATTTAAAACTGTTTAAAAGCTTTAGCCTTGAATTCGAATGAAATTGTACCTACTACATAGTTCCTTAAATTATTTTTAGGAAAATTGTAACAAATTAGAAAAAGTGGGGAAGGCTTTTTATACAAAAATAAAAAAAAGTGACACGCTTCCATTTCCATTATTAAAGTTGTCGCAAGTTACAGGATACTGAAATAAACAAATTCGAGATATAAAAATATGCGCGGGAGATATATTTTATTAATATACAAAAAAGTTGAGGAACCGTCTCTATTTAATCAGGATGTTTATGTTTCAAAAGCAGAAAATGTGTCATAATATTTCAATTCAAATTTAATAATAATTTCTCAGAGTGCACTTTGTACGTGGCAAATATTTGTTCATTTTCATAAAATTGTTCCCTCTCATCTCTTGTAGCTGGCATTTTTCAGAATACCTGTGCGGGCACAGGTCTTTTCTCAGTCAGTGTAATCATACGAACGTCGCATGTGGGAGCTTTTAATTTCGTCAACTGTATGATCGTCACGCTCGCTGTCCGTGTTTAATTAATTAACGCGTCGCGTTAATAATAGTAATGCAAGAACCCTGGTTCTGACACACCCTGCTAGGTTTGTACGAATTCAAACCGTCGTTCATTCAAACAGGGGTTGAAGCTTTGGCAAAAGCAGGAGCAGAAGAGAGTTTGCTGTTTTCTCTCTCTAAGCATCCTTGGAGTGAATTTCAAGGGACTTCTATGTAGGGCTTAAAATTAAATACGAGCTCATGTGCGTGAAAAAAGTTAAACGAGAATGCAGAGTTTGGACTTACTGACTCCAGGATGTACCTTATAACTGTTCTCTCGCAGAGTGCAAAGTACCAAAGTATCTTTCTGTACAGTACATTTTCTGTATTTTCTGCATTGTCGTCACCCAGGGATACCTTACGACTGCTCGACATCCACAAGAGAGTCTCAAAGGGTTTTTTTTATTTAAAAAAGTTCGCGTTATTATCATTCAGAAAAAATATGCTCTTTTTAACAAGTCTTCTTTTTTCTTTTAGTGGAGAAATAAAGAAACCAGGCCTTGAATCGTCAATTCCAACCGAGACTTTAAATTATTAAAGTATGTTAAGTGTGGAGAAAACGAGAATTATTTTTGCTTCATGATTTTTAATATGTTTATTTCGAATTAATTTCAGAAAATTAATTTTTGGCAGGTGTTTACCTATTTTGTGAAATATTTTCCTTCACTCACTTTTAACTACAAGGACGATGAACGATGCGAAGATTCGAATTCGGATCAAAGTCCAAATAAAAATCGAGATTATCGATTAGGAAATCTTTTATTCAAATAATTTAGAAAATTCCTAGTGTTTGTTCGCTAATTATAATGAAAATTTTTAAAACAACTCAATTTCATTTGGTATCCTAATTAGATTAAAGAATGGTACAGTTGTAGGTGGGTAAAAACTTAGCTGTTATCATTATCCCTGTATGCTTGATAGCAGCGTGGGCGTAAGAGTTACACTGGTTGCGTGACTTCAGGCGCTTTTGTGACATTTTTTCTAACAAAGAGAATCTACATTTTCATGTTTTCAAAATGCACTCGCCTATATTGAAGAAGCTTCAACATTTTAAGGGTTGAATTTTCAATAATTTTCAATTTGGCAGAGTTAACTCTCAAAATAGAATTCAGGATGATCAATGAAGATTTATACAAGCACTTTGAAAATGAAGGTTGATCCAGTGTTCTTCGTCAAAATAATTAGAGCACAAGTTCATTTCCTACAGATTCGATGGTAATCAAAACACACGCGTTCAAAGGACAGAAATGTTTGAAAAGAGACGAGTTATGATAAACGATATCGTAGTATATAGGCAGTGGGCAGACCCAGATGAATAACGTGAGCACCAGCAAACCATACGTGTACACAAAACATGTATCCAGGGAATACGAGACACCAGGATGAAATGGAAGGATCATTAAAACGGCTCTAAAATCAACCTATTAAGCTTTGACTTGGTTGTAACTTCATCTCACAACTGCGTCAGCAATCTAAATTTGCAACTAGTACAAATGTAGAGTTGCAGTCAAGAACATATATTTTAATGATCAAATTTATTGAAACTTTAACTTTTCGCTTTGGAAACTAAACAAAATGTTCTTATTTTAAATAAGGGAAGAGCAAAAAAGTAAAAGAGCAAAAAGTATTTTCGCAATCTTCTTAATATTTTTTTCCACATTAAATTTTTAGATTTCGTCGAGACAAAGATGGAAACAAACACCTGGTAGGTTATAATAGAATCTTAAATGCTTCATTAACCTTCACTACTCCCATGTGAAGCATTGCCGCAAGATTGAGTAAAGCATGTAAGAATGACAAAAGTTCCACTAAACATTTTTACATTTTTTTTTTGTACGTACTCTCTTTCCACCTCTGTAAATATATGGCTAACAGTAATTAAAAGAATTTCCTTTTCCATTCCAGCATTTGAAGCCACAAGTAAATAAAGTCGATTTCCAGTTTGTGGAAGATTTAAAATTCAATCTACCTTCTTGATTTAAAAAAGTATTTTTAAAGATATTGCTGACGTAGTCAGCAAAGGAAGTAAAACCACATGAAATAATAGAAAGTCTATTATTCACTCATGTTTCTACTACTTCCAATTTGAAAGACCTGCTCTTCTCCGTCCTCTGAGTACTGAGCCATCAAATCGCGACGTCAACAGAGATTTACCTTTCTACAAGATATCTTAGTACTGAAAAGAAAACTTTGAAGTTCTGTATACGCAGTGAAGCAAATTGCTGGATATCAAATGCAACATACTTCAAAGAATTTGCCCAAGGGTGCTGTACTAGGATTGCACGCGACTTTTCCCTTTAGAGAAGATCTGATGGGATTCTGGTTGAGGTTCAATTACAACTCGAGTAAATTCTGGGATAAAGGTCAAAATAAATGACGGGGGCGTCAGACGTTTCGCGTTACCTCATTATCTTCTTCTGGTGGGAAAATTAATGCCAAAGAATAAAAATTTTTTTAAATTGCAGTCACTATTATTATAATCAAAAATTAAGCTCAGGGGACGATTATGTAACTTTTCACTTCCACTTCCACTTTCATTTTTACTTTAACATTTAGGTTTCAAATTTTTGATTTTCACTTTTTTCAAATACGCTTGAATGTCAATTTTGACGTAACAATATCAAAAATCAAAATATAAATATCAAAAATATCAAAAAATGTTTCCAAAATTCTCAAAACCCCAGATTTTTATGTATTTACTAGCAAAAATTTACCAGACGTTGTCCGGAGTTTTCAGAAATTTCATAGGATTTAAAAAAATTTTAAAGGGACTTTAAAGGATTGCAAAAAAGATTTCTTCAGAGATTGCATGAAATTTCAAGACGTTTTAACTGATTTTTACGAATTTGAAGGAATTTGCAGAAATTTCAAGGTACTTTAAGAGATTTTAATGATTTTTTTAATAATTTCAAGTAATATCTTGCAATTTCCCTTAAAATCCATTAAAGTCACTTGAAATCCCTTATAAATACGGGAAACGCTTGGTTTTTGGTTTTGGAAACTCTGTTTCATATTCTTACTTGAATAAGTGTAAAAAAAATTTATAAGTAAAAAATTTTCGTCAGACTAGAAGTCTGTAACTTCAACCCAATTCTTCGGCGTTTAAAACGTCAAAATTGACATCACGTGTATATGAAAAAAATTGAAAATCAAAAAGTGAGAAACCAAAGGTGAAAGTGAAAGTGAAATTGGAAGTGAAAAGTTACATAATCGCTCCCCAAAAGTAAGAATAGAATTCCGTTACATTGTAAAAAAGTGAGTCGATTCTGCAATCGCGCAGTGCGTTAATCGACCACCGTGGATAAAATGAAACGTTCGCGGACAAGTTAATAGGAATATCATTACTACCCTGGCCACCGTTATTCACTCTAACAAACTGAAGGGGCAATGCATTAATCTCCCGGGGCAATGCATCACCGGCTGGCTGTTGGCTCTTGAAGCTGTGCTTTCTGACCAGAAACAGAGAACATTCGTACCCACCACCCTGCAGATGGAGTGTAGCTGTAAATGACCTCACTATATTATAGTTATAATCATAAACTTACAGTTTGTGTTTATAAGTACTTCATTTTCCAGTCACTGTATTCAAAATACCCCTCAGGCAGTGTTTCTGCCTTATTTAATCCTAAAATGAAAACTAAATTTAAACCTCCTTATAAGCTCTTTTGTAGTCCCTTGAAATATTTTGAAAATACAACTACAAGGGGAGATGTCATATTTTTTTTATATCTTTACAGAAAATCCTTGTTTCAATATTTATTTCCCTAAAGTCTGTATAAGCGAATAATACAATAGAGATTGGATGAAAACTAACTAACTAAAGGATATTAATACGTCTGCAGCGTTGCTGAATCGACAAAGATTCTGGAATTACGTTGTTTCCCGAAGTGGAAAGAGAGGAACACCTAAAAGGGAAAACAAAGCTCCTCCACCCGAAATAATACATATACTACATCAAAGTTACTTGAAAACTTTGTACTTCACAGTAACTGTGCCTGAGCTAGGAACGTCGAGGTCCATTCTTCTCTAAGGCGTTTGCCATGTATTATTCACCCCTGCGCCTTCGATATTTTACTCTTGAACGCTCTAACGCTCTGAACTCTGAAGAGACAGTGCGCTGCATTGAATATGATAAAAATATTCTCCACACTTGACCGTACAGAGTAAAAATAAAGGAAGTTAAAATATAATTTTCTTCGGAGTCCTTTAATATTTAAAAACAATTTAGGGGATTATTGCTTTCAACTTTTATTTGGCATTATTATTAATTAAAGTGACGCTTCTAGCTTTTAATCTGACAATAGTTTTAATCAACAGGTTGGCTATTAATACATCTAGTAGTTCTCAGTTATGTCTGACCAAACTCGGTCTTGCACTACTCGACCCTAAGTACCTCACTCTTAATTTTTTTTTTCGTTTGTTTCAAGGAGATACCATAAATACATAAACTGAACTTTTGACCTTACGACTGGAGTCTTTTTTAAAACGTGCAAAATATATAATCGACCCCCAGATTTTGCCAGACATAAAAAAAAATGTAATTTAATCTTGTCCAATATAATATAGAGAGCATACAATAATAGAAAGATTAAATGAGAAATACATATGTATTAAGTATGTATTTTTTAGAGATTTTTTATCAGGTTGCTAGTTGGCTTCACTGAAGGTATAATAGCATCGCTTATCGGATTTACATTCTACTCGACCACCTATCTGGCAGCCTTAAAGTCACGATAAAATTAATCGATGAGACAGAACAAGAGACGGTAACCATCTCATCGTTCCAGTCGATTTGCCAGGGTGAACCTTTTGGCTCTCTGCAAAGTTTGCAGAATATATATGCCAACTCTTCCGCGGTTATTCGGAATATTCGGAAGCGTCTTTTTTTCCCCTCTTCCTCGCTATTCGTACTTCCAGCTAATCTATAACACACGCCATATTAGAATACGCATCTATTTGTCGCCCGGGACTAATTGCCGTTGGTAGGCAGCCATGCATCACGAGGCAAGATACGCAAAAGTAGGCACCTCATGTGAATTACTGCCATGTGGATCGCTTTATCGCTTTTCGCGACATCGCCTTTAGTCTTGCTCTTGCACTTTCCGTCGCTCTTTCGTGTATGTACTTGTGCTTAAGTGCACATGGAACCAAATGGATACACCTTTTCTACAGTTTTCTCTTTAACCCTTCGCGTCTCAGTCTACCCTTTTATTCCATTTTGAATCTGGAATCTAGAATCTTGATTCATGAACCTTGTCGTCGGGTGATTTATTTCTTTAAGGGAGTCGCAGTTTTAAATATTGTATAGATAATGGAGAACAAAACTTGTGCATCAGAAATGAACTACTTTGAAAAAATGTTATGTTTAACTTTCAGAATGCCAGAACTTTAGATGCTTTAGTGATGAATGCATTAGATTTTCTCGAATTTTTCGAAACGTTTTTTCTAAACAACTTGGGGAATATTATTCCAAATTTTGTATATTTTCCCAAAGTCAGGAGAAATTTCCGAAATTCTCTTGGCGAATATTATACTAACACGTGGAAAATAAAAGATTTTTTAGAAATTTTTCCAATAAATTTTCCTAAGATTTTTGGAACATTTCCAGATGTTTTAGGGAAATTCCCTAAAATGTTGGTGAAAATCATTCAAGCACAGTAACTTAATTTTATTTTTGCCAGGATTTTTAGTGAATTCTGAAGGTATTCTTCACCGTCGGTATCTCTCGTCAACCGGTGAAGATCCGTTTCCTGCGGAGTCGGAACCCTAACAATTTCCTGACGAGGTGGCGTCTCGTGGGAATTTCCGGCGTGAAGCGTCGCGGTGGCAGATTCTACGCGAAATCTCCTTGCCACCTTGTTCGTTATGCGTCGTTGGTCGAGTCGCTTATCTCATTTGTGTGCAATGTGCATACCTCTTTAAAATGTATGGATCTTCACGGATATGTAACGCCTGTTAAAATATACAAATTTCAGTTGAAAAATATTTCAATTACACTTCGGTTTCTGTTCCAAAAATCCGTCCAACACACAATATGAGCCTCTTTTTCTTTCTTTTATATTACTATAAAAACTGATTGTTTAATAAACACTGATAGAAATTTTCAGAAATTTATTACTTTAAGTTAGAAGACTTATATGAAATTTAATGAGAAATTATATGAAATTTCTGATACTTTTACTGTATCTTAAATATTCAAAAAATTATCTAAATTTTCCTTAAATTATCCAAAAACACTTACGTAATTTTCAGTTAAATATGACTGCATAAAACTAAAACGAAATTGTTAAAATTAGGTCAATTGTCTAATCAGAAAGTTTTATAAGCTTAGTACAGACGAAAAATATGTCGAGAAGGGATTATACGCTCACACGTATAGCAAGTGATAAGAAACATTAAATTTAAACCATGCTTACGATATAGATATGAGAAACTGTTACAATTACGTTGTGGTGGTGTATGTATATGATACTTATGAGTACCGAACTTGAATTCGACATTGAAATTATGTCGTCTCGTTGAAAATGAAAGCTAACTCCATGAGGACACACGAGGCTGCTTATTCGAATTATTTCATAAACGCGTCATTGTCATATCACGCGTTATGTCACTTCGACTAATACCGAGCGTTCAATTAAAGCTTCCCCGCGTATTTGCGTATGCTATCTACGTTGTTCACAGACACTCGCCTAATTGCATCAAACAAGAACGAGATTCTCCTGGGGAAGCTTGCGTCCGTTAATTCGCGTAGATGTGTTCGATTTCAACTTCAAAGATAATTAAATGTGATTTGTGAATGGTGATAAACTGCATTGCCGTGTTCAAATTAATTATTTTATCGCTGATTGTGATTGGTGCCAAAAGTGATGGACCTTTAATTCAATCAAAATTTGGTCAAATTCAAGGAAAGTGGATACAAAGTTCAAGAAACATTCTTATTGATGCTTATTTAGGACTTCCATACGCTAAACCACCTGTCAATGATTTAAGATTCAAAGTAATCATTTGTTATAAATATTAATAAATACTTTTAAAAGATTATTGGTTTATTATAAGGAAGGAGTAGTTTCTTAACAGAGAAAATTACTGAAGCATTACTACAAGTTTTTCTAGAATATTATCTATAAACATTTTAAAACTATTGTTTTATTGAATTATAAAAATTGTTCAACCATTTTGAATAACAAGAGTTGAATCATTAGTTTAGAAAGATAAATAAATGTTTAATAATTTTTTAGAATCCTCAAATTTGGGAAGAAAAGTGGTCAGAGACGAGAGATGCTACGAAAAATGGTCCAACGTGTATTCAGATCGATGATAATTCGGAAATCATTGGAGAGGAAGATTGTCTCCATTTGAACGTTTTTGTTCCGACAGTAAGTAACTTTGAAAATTTGACAGTAAGTATTGTTTGAAAATATTGTATTCTTTGTTCAGAAAATCGCGACGTCCGCTTAATTTGTTTATTTTTCATAATTATATGTATTATAATCATAAACGAAGGGATCTTGATTTTAAAACAGGGAACCTCTTTTAATTTAATTTATTATATTTTCGTTTTGTCTTACGCTGAATTTTTTCCATTGCATAATATTCCTTATACAAGATAACACAAATTTTCAAGAACGAAATGCTTTAAGTTTATTGTTTTATTGTCGAGTTTTATTACAGTGATAGATAACGAGTTAGTCGTCGTTTTATCTCGATTTTTTTTCGTACACGTACTAAACAATGCAAGTTTTTATAATTGTAGATACAGGATTTCAACACATTAAATCCTAAGGTGTTTAATTTTTATCTAAAGGTGGATCAAAGAATTGCACAAACGAAAAAAAAATTGAAAAATTAAAACTATTTTCACATAATATTTTGTCAATTGTTTTTTTATTGTGCAATATTTTGACCACCTTTGAATAAAAAATTGGCACTGGAATTTGGTATGAAAATATCGAATCTTTAAAAATATATTGTTTATCATAAAACTTTTATCTTCTTCATTATTATCTTTTTCTCTTCTTCTCGTATATCAACATAAATATAATGAATTATTAAAATATGTTGAAATATTTAAATCATATTCAAACAAGTTCAACGTTTAAAAATGAAATTTATCTAATATCAATTTACAGACTTAAATGTATGCTTTTGAATGAAAAAATTTAAATAAGGCTATTCTTTATTTTCTTTCAGGATACGCGGGATCCAACTACAACTACGGATGAACCGCCAAGAAAGCTTCCGGTTCTTGTTTATATTAGAGGTGGCAGTTTTAATGTAGGAACTACAAATAGTTCAATTTTTTCACCAATTTACCTTCTAAATGAAAAAATTGTTCTTGTTACCTTTAATTATCGGCTCAACTTCTTAGGTGAGTTAGGAAACCTTCTGAACTTATCTCAACAGTACATACCTGAAACAGAAAAGAATAACAACTTTTAATAATTTTAAATGTTCTATCAACATTGGAAATATTTTTTCAATTGATCCAAAATGATTTGAAATATTTTAATTATTTCTCCACTACTTGTAGGATTTTATAGCACCGGTAATGATGTTTCGCCTGGAAACTATGGATTAAAAGACATAGTGGCAGTTCTAAAATGGGTGAAAGAAAACATTGCTGATTTTGGAGGTGATCCTGACTCAGTTACTCTTTTTGGTAACAGTGCAGGTGCAGCTGCAATTCATTATTTGGCACTTACTAAAAAAACTGAAGGACTTTTTCATAAAATGATTACAATGAGTGGCTCTGCACTAGCACCTTGGGCTTTCAATCCCACTGAAATGATAAGAAATAACTCAATCCAACTAGCAAAATTGGCTGACTGTTTTCAGTGGAACGAAACAGTAACAACGCCTACTTATAATGAAACAGGTAAATAATATAAAAAGCAATTAGAATATAATTATTTAATCGTTTCTAATTTGCATTTTATGTTTAGATGAAGTTTATGAAGAAAATAATGAAGTAGGTAATACGACAATCAACATGACTGATGAAGAAATTGTTGACTGTATGAGAAATGCAGATGCAGAAACACTCTTGAAATTAACTAAAAAATTAGTAAGTACAAATATTTTGCAGATTCAATTAATTATAATTCAATTACATACAATTTAAAATTACATACGTTGAAATGTAAGCTTCAAATTTCAAAGAAATATATTTTTAAAGGCGGTTTGGAGGAACATACCCACTATGTTTTTTGGTCCAACTTTAGAAGAAGATAAAGAGGATGCGATCTTAACTGTGCATCCAAGAAAGGCTATAGAAAATGCTTTATACCGTGATATTCCCTGGATAATGGGCGTTGTGGCTGATGAAGCTTTAGGATTGGGTAAATGATTGAATCTTGACTTTAAATTAATAAAAAATACTTTTAATTAGTAATACAAATCTTGGAATCTAACTAACTAATCAAACTTTCATTTCTTATTATTACAGACGGAATTTTTGATGACGAGTTTGTGAACAAACTAACTGAAAATTTTACTGAGTTGGCACCATATTTATTAGAATGTAATAAAGTTGTAGAAAAGAAGGAGCAGTTTGCTCAATCCTTGATAGATTATTACTTTCAAGGAAACATTAGTCTGGATCTTCAAACTAACGTTACTGAGGTAAGACATCCTTATTTGATGTTAATATTATATTCTTTGAAACATTTTTTTGCTCAAAATAGGAAGTTAATTATTTTTTCAGATGTTTGGCGATGCAACTATTTATTGGCCAGTCTACGAAACTCTACAAAAACAAGGGATGGCAATGAATTCCAGTGTTTACTTTTATCATTTTGCTTACGAGGGCACTTTTTCTGTAACGATGGATGAAAAAGGAAATCGTATACCTGGTAAGCAAGAATTGATGGTCTAATTTTTTTGCATAAAATATTAAGTAATTAATTAATAAAAAAATGACTAATAAAAAAATTATCAGGTGTTGCTCACATGGATGACCTGAATTATTTGTTTCCGTTTTTGAACAACATACATGCTCATTTACAGCTCAATAATACTAAAAGTGACAAGACTATGGTTAATATTATGACGGAATTATGGGCCAATTTTGCAAAAACTGGGTAAATTTTCTCATTTAAAATTTATATGATTTTTGTAATAAAAATGTAATAAAAATGCATGAGATTAATATATAAAAATTAAGTCTTATCGTACTAACACTAATTGTTATCGACTCTCGATAATCCAAGTGGTCAGGCTTTACATCATTGTATGTCATAAATAATTTACAGAAAGCCAAGTGCGCAATTCACCTTCACTGAGTGGGAACCCTATCAAGAAGATCATAAATTCATGAGATTGGGAAACGGAAGTTTGACCACAATTTCTACGGAGAGCGATTTTCTAGCAGAGATAATGCCATTTTGGGAACCACTAATGAAGGATGTATCTTATCCTTTGGAGGATAGTATCATAGTCACCAATGAAACGGATAATAATAATAATAATAATAATAATAATGAAACTTCTGACGATAATGAACCCGGTAGTGCCTTTTCCATTCATGCTAGTCATATTATTTCAAGTTACTTAACATTTTTTTCACTTCTGTGCTTCACTTAGTACTTAATGTTTTTCATTTTTATATTTTAACTGCAATATATTTTAATTTATTGTTACAAATTATGTACAGTAATTTATGCCATGCTGTACTTATACGTCAAACAGTTGAAATAATGCAATTGTACTTAGTCCGTTATAACTTAAGCAATAAAAGATTAGTGAGTTTTCCATGCATCAATTTAAAATATACTTAACAAATTATGAGAATTCTCCCAGTGAATTGTAAATGTAAATAATTTACTGAAGTCACTAGGGAAAAGCATAAATAAGTGACTTACATAAATACTGGACTTACATAAATACTGGAAAATTTCAGTAAAGAGATTACCTATACATATAAAAATGTAAAAGCTTGTATAAAAAAGTAATAAAAAACTGCAAGTGTAATTACGTTGAATATGATGCGAATTTTTGTTCATAATTGAAGGACTCAATTTTTGTGAAAGTTGAGTTCCGGAAATCCCTGAAGGTTTGTTATAACCCCAAAGCGTGTTATGGAGTCTGTTGGAAATTAAGTTTATCAAGTAGCGAACACTCAACCGAGTTAATGCGCACAGAGCACGCATATGTGCGTATAAAATATGCAATCTCATTCCTTTCTAGCTCTGGAAAATTAATCACCAAGCTCGAGTTTGTTCATTTCTTTCTCTGAATTTTCGTCTCCTGCCACGCGATGTTACCGTTCTACAAAATAAATTCCGCATCAAGTCAAACCGGCAAAAATTAACGACGCTTACTGCTTTTCCCTCGAAAAAAGCGTGTTTCAAAATCACCCAATTATTATACTCATATTCCCGGTTGTTTGTGTTTATTTCTCGTTTCTTTATTATTTAATCCTTTCTTTATTCTGTTTAATTACTTACTTTATTTTTGCATTTAAATTGCAATGCTTTGAAGTAAACAAAGTACAAAACTATCTCGAAAAACGAAAACTTCCGGAAATGAATTCCTCAAAAAAGCGATTAGTGAACGCATCTTTTGTGATTCGTTCGGGAAGAACGAATTCGGGATTCGAATGGGTCAGTTTGTGGTCCAAAAGCCCGTAGCAGTAGTAACTATTCCCTCCAGTACACACAGCACACATGGAGTTGAACATTGATTAACGATTTGCATAGACAAATAAGTTGGCTCTGATGAGGCGCGGTGTTTCGTGTGTATTTGCAGAGCAGTCGAATAATTGTTTTCGGCCCGGTTTCAAACACCCTCGACGCACATTGACGGCACGCGTGTGCCCTTTTAAGTTCCAAACAGTTCGAAAGTGAACGGCAAAGCAAACAAATGCTAAACAAAAATCAAAAAACCTCTTTCTCTCTCTTCTTTCTCTCGTTAGGTTTTAATTGATTTCCCTTTTACACAAAACATTCGTCAGTAAGTCAAGTTGTACCTGGTTGGACATAAAATGTTGCTTTGTTAATGAAATGTGTCAAGTGATGAAATTATACAAAATGTAAAAATCCTTGAAGTAAATCGAGTAAAAAAAGTTGACACCGTTTATCATAAAATGTAAATTGAACGTCGATTACGACAATTCGTAGACAATATGCAGATTCATACACGAGCATACACTCCTCGAGTTGTCGCGTGACAAGTTAGTAAGCTCAGTGGCAGGGTAGAGCACACTAATGCGGCGTATTGTTCACTTCTGCAAAAATTGCCCCTCGTTATGCTGTACAATAGAGGCTGGTCGGGAATCCAGATATACTGGGCTCTCACCCCCTTTGCCCTTTCTTCTGATTCCATATATAGTGCTACTGATGTACTGCACAAACGACACTCCACGTTCGTCAACGCAATGTGGGCGCCGATTTAATGTACGTAGGCTAGCTATTTATACTTTGCACATTGTACGTCGCATACGATATCGATGAGAAACGAATAGTTCGTCAAATAAGCGATGTTCAAAGTATTATGTTATGCTCTGTACAATTTACATGTACATATATAATATATACATATATGTATATGTATAATGCAGGAATAAGCTTACTATTGAACGCGTGAGCTCATCAATTGGAAATCCTTCGATGCATGTTCGTACCGCACAAATTGACTTTGCTGTCTTTAGAAATCATGCTTTGTCTCATTTAAATGGATTCCCTCAAAGCTCTTTATCCGTTTATCTATGTACCAGAGTATTAAAGTTTAGATCAACAAGAATGTGCTTCATATATATATATATGTATATACATTTTTCAGAGCCTAAAATGTTCAGGGTGTCTAGTGATCAGAGAATTGGAAATTCCCGGGTTTTTCCCGGTTTTCTCCTGGTCTTTTACCGGTCAAATTCTACAAAATCCTTTAAAATACATAAAAATTTTTTTTAAATCCCTCAAAAAAATACTCTGACAAATTAAAAAATTTTTTAAATCGCATAAAATATTTTAAAAGTCATAAAAATCTCTTTAAATCTGTTCAAAGTCGTAAAAACCATGGCCGGATTAAGGGGGGGGGGGGGGCTGGAGGGGCTGAAGCCCTGAGCCCCGCTTTCGAAGGGGTCCCCAAATTCTTCCTCAACTTTAAAAAAATTTTATGAAAATCGAAAAGTTTATTATTTTAATTCTCTTTGAAGATAACTAAAGGTTTTTCCCAGGGGGGGGGGGGGACAAAAAAAAATGTACAGCCCTGGGCCCCAAGTTGTCTTAATCCGGCTCTGGTAAAAACCTCTTGAAATACCCAGAAACTTCTTCAAATTCTTTAAAATTCTACGATAACATTTAAAAATTTTTTAAATCCTTTAAATTTCATTAAAAGTATTAGAAATCTTGTTAGAATCCATAAAATTCTTAAAATTTCTATACAATCTTTTAAAAATCACAAAACTTTCTTGAAATCCCTTGAAATTATTAGAAATCTCATAAAATTTCATAATATCATTAAAAATGCTAATAAAGTCTTTTAAAAGTCATTAAAATCTCTTAATTCTCCTAAAATTCTTGGAAATTCCACAACAACATTAAAAATCCCTTAAAATTCTCAGAAAAAATAAAATTTCGAAATTTCTCAAAATTCCACAAGACTTAAACTCCCTTAAAATCCCAGAAACTTCTTAAAATTCTTTAATATTCTATGATAACTATTAAAATACCTTTTTATCCTTTAAAGTACATTAAAAGTATTAGAAATATCATTAAATTCCATGAAATCCTTAAAAACTACATATATAATCTTTTAAAAATCAGAAAAATCTGTTAAAATTCCTTAAAATTATTAGAAATCTCATGAAATTCCACAAAATCTTTTAAAAATCATAAAAAACATCTTGAGTTCTCTTAAAATTCCTCGAAGTTTCATGAAAACATTTAAAATCCCTTAAAATTCCCTAGAGTTCTTAAAAATCTTTTAAAATTTTATGAATTCCTTTAAAATTCCTCGAAATATCCGGAAATTCCTTAAAATGCTGCGCAATTTTTTAAAAATCCAACAAAATCCTTTTAAAATTCCGCTCTAAAAAGGTGATGTAACGAACTTTCTTTAAAATCTCCAAGATGTCTAGTGATCAGAGAATTGGAAATTCCCGGGTTTTTCCCGGTCATCGATTCGTTCTATGCTCATTTTCAGTTAAAATTTGTATGATTTCGAGCATTTTCATTTAAAATAAGTCAATTTTTCACTGCATACTTTTTTTTTTGGATTGCATTGTTTTTAGACCCTAATATTGTATACCTTCTATATCTAAATATACTAAACATAGAATGAAAAAAACGTTGTTGCTGACTGATTATATTGTGCTCACGAATTAGAGCAATTTCTTATTCAGGGCATAATATGACTTCTGTGACCTATAGAGTTCCGACATACGCGAATGTCTGGAATTCGATTAATGCAAGTTGTCTTAACAAAGGCGACCCAAGGGGCGAGAATAAGGGTTATGGTATTACCACATAATCCGTAGCATCCTGCTGGAGTTCTCCAGTGCGACCATTGGGAGGACTCGGTAAGCACGTACCAAACGCGGTATGAGAAAATGAATATTTGAGAAACCAGCGCAAAGCGGCAAGAGCGACGCGTCGAGCCAGCTAGCAGCCGAGTTTCCTACGCCGCCTAATCTTAGCCTGCCTACTAATTCCATCTTAAAATCTCGCGGAAGCAGGATTTAGAGGGCAAAGCTAAAGTGGAAAGCCTGGAACACCAGGATAGATCCCCAAATGTTTTAAGTCGCGAGATTACGTGGATCGGAGAAAGGAAGGATGATTTCTCATCAGCTTGAACTATCTCGTATTTAATGTGTGAACGTGGCAAAAGTTGATAACCAGAATATTTGCAAAGGACGAGATTTATGTATTATATTTTTTCAGTTATATATTTATACTGATTTCTATAAACCGATTGAGGTCGAATCTGAACTCTTGAGAATTCCTCCTATATAACAATGTATGTGCTTATTGATTTACGAGGCCGTGCAAAGTCTATAAAACTGTCAACTCGTGTAAGTTCATCGGGCGTCCGTGTCCACACAAATGTGACCTATAAGACATCGAAAACGTTAAACAGATAGGATAGTCTTCGCTCATTTACATATTCTAGTTAGACACCTGTTGGTCTTCTTCTTATTCATTAGAAATGAAATACGTAATTCGTATATTCTATTGCTCAAATAAAACAACTTAATTATATCCAAGCTGGGTAATTTGAAACTAATATTTAAAAAAAAATCTCTCATTTCTTCAAACTGTTTCTATTAAGGACATGTGATACTTTACCATAAGAACAATTTAGTTTCCCCAACTTTACCCTCGAAATAATAAATATTTGTTGCTGAAACTAGCATTTACCTCCGTTTTGTACAGACGAAGGTAAATAGCCTCGTTTTAGCAAAAAATATTTATTATTGCGAGGGTAAAGTTGAGAAAACTAAATTTGCTGTTATAGCAATTACTATACGCCCTTAAAAATAATTTTTTTAAATATAAGTCTTGCATTACGTAAATTATAAGTAGTATAAGTCATGCAAGTAGATAAAGTAAGTATAAGTACGGCAATGTAAATTATGTTCGAATTGAAGCTCTCTTTTCTAAATCTCCTAAAATTCTAAATAAATATTCTAATGACTTTTAGAATAAAACTCGTGGCTACGCGAACTGAAATTTCTGACTGCTATGAAGAAAATATTCTGCAATGGTTGTACTTGTAAATAAGGTTTAAAGTGTAATGTTGAATGATGAATATAGTTTTTAAAATATTTATCTTCTGCAGATGCGAGCGCTCATTCATTTGCAAAACAATTTTTAGCAGTCGCTATAGTACAGTGCGAAGCCTAGGGCAAGCAACAGTTTCTCGATTATGATCTCGGAGAGCTTTTTGATTGGATGACATGTCAGCACAAAGCATTTCTGATATTCCTACAAGTTGACCTCGGGTCATGATCCGTTGAACCTTCTATTGTTGTATCTCTCTATTGTTGAAGACATTTCTAGTCAGAAAGTAAAAATGAAGAACATAATCCTCAGAGAGTATGGCTTCTTCGCCTGAATATATGACACAAATAATGTTACACAAAATGAAAATATAGATACTCTTAACAGAAAAACTGTTTACTGTGTAAACCTTCAGTCCAACATTATTTTGCTTCAAAATAAAAAAGGATATATAAAGGATGATTCTCCCTAAACATTTCACAATAAGTAGAGAAAAAAATCGATGAAGCTTATTCGAAATAAGAAATATTATGAATAAAACAAAAAGAGGGTATAATTTTGATCTTCCTTCATGCTAGTAAATGGAAAATTAAATGCTTCAGCCTTCTCCACGCACTCGGGAGTTATTCTCTTCACTTTTAATTCTCCATTATGGGATCAAAAAGTATAGATGCATCTATATTCATGAATATTGAAAGCGCTGCCGGAAAAGTCGTTCAAACTTCGATCTCTAAATTTGTCGTTTTTCGTTTATTCGGTTTCTCACTGCCCTCTCACTCAACCAAGCACCGTAAATTCTTCCTTTTTTCTCTTTCTCATAGAAGTGGAAGCCACGGGCATAAAAAAAAGCGACAATTAACTCGCTCTCTTCTGCCTGAAATGGCCGTAAGCGCAACCGTGCACGAAATGCAAGCGAATCGCTGTGAGCGAAAGAATAGGGGTTGAATTCCGGAAAAAGGGGATGAATCAAGGGGACACAAGAGGGTCAAACAGCCAAGAGCTATTTTTTTATCGCCGATCGTATGGGTTCGATTTGTGACATGTAAATTCGACATTTGTGTTGAAAAACGTGCGAGTGTAGATATAAAAAGAACGAGGAAAAAGAGTCATCCTTTTCTCTTCTTTAATTCCTTCGGTCGTCATTTATTTTTTATTGACTCGTTTCACTTTTATTAATAAACATTTAAACGTTATTGTTTATTGTTACATTTATCCAGCGAATTCCGGAATGTTTGCGGAAATTAGCTTCCAAAAAATTTCAGGGAAAATTCCTGAAGACGTTTTTTAAAGTGATATATGCTTAATCACTTGTGTTTCTTTAAATCCTCTAACAAGCAACGAACCTGAGCTTAAACGTTCCGTAAAGCTCGTGGAAGATTCATGTGCGCGACAAGTGAATGGGGTTTGAGGTTTCTTCGGACGAATTCACTCTAAGAAAGACAAGGAAAGAAAATAGAAAAGGGAGAAATAAACACTTTGCACGTAACTAGGAGCAGATTACCTGACAGTCTCAGGGGGGGATGGGCAGAAACTTTGTACATCCCTAAAAGTTCTAAAAGTGAACGACCTTCTTCTTAAAGGGATGGTACAATTTTCCCTTCCAATTCCTTTCTTATAGAAAAGTTTTACTCCTTCCAATTGTTACCGAAAAAAAAATATTCTGAAGATTAATGAGTATTTCAAGTCTAATGACTGTGAAGGTTTAAAATGACATATTATTTGCTCATTAAACATTATTTACTACACACAAAACTTCTGAACAAAATAGATTAGTAATTTATTTTAGTGAAATGAGAGAGGAACACATTATTTTGAGATTGTCTCATGATTAGAGAGATTTTCGTGGAAGTTAGAGAGAAAATGTCGCAAAGGTTTGCTCTGCCAAGCTTGAAAGGGGTTTTACTAGAGGAATTAGACGGTGAAGGAAATAACAGTGAGCAATATAGAATAACCCTGGACGGCGTCGCAACTTTGTTCATTACTCTAACAATTAGCGAAGCTCGTATTTCTTGTCATGCTTGGAAGAAACAGCGCCACAAAGATTATATTCTACTCACAACCAACGACTACCAATACTTTATTTTCTTTTCCCACTGTTTAATCTTTCTAAGATCTCCGATGTTACTCCTTTTGAGCCTACTAGCGTCAACCCGCATAAAATATAGTAGTCTAAAACTTTCTTAAAAAAACAGATACTTTTCTTCAGAAGACAGGTGCTGGAATTTTTCCATGAATGAGGAATAAAGCTCGTGCGACTTTCTTTTTAATTATCTGCGCGTCTCATGGAAAAATTCTTAGAGAAAAAAATTCTTGTTGTAGTTTTAAAATAAACAAGAAATAAACGTTTCAAGATGATTCGAAATTATCGTTAGTATTTAATCAAACAAGTGGAAGTGAGTGGCCTAGCTTATCAACTTCATTTTTCAAAAGTGAATAGTTTTGAATTGGCAGAGTGTGCTTTTGAAACGCATGACCAATTGAGAAACTGAGAGCGCCTGAAGTTTGTTCCGTAGAGTTTCTTTAGTTGACTAAGATCGTTTAAAGTTTAGAGAACATTTGAGAACATTTCTGAGAGTCACTGTGTTTCAAGTTGTTTTTGCTGTGTGAAATCGACAGGCAAGACCGCAATCTAAGCAGCCAAAGCCATCTGAAACCGCAGCTTCCAGCTCACGTAATGGCTTACTGAATGTAAAGCCATGAAAATACAAACTACAGCACAACGAGCTTCTGTCATTGAAAGCTTAACTTTAATACTATAAAGAGAAAGTGGACCCCGTAAAAAAGATATTTATTACTTGCATTATCTACTCCTGTCCTGTATCAGGAAATTAATATCGTTAAAACTGAACAAAACGTTTTCCACTTTTAAATTACTATTTATAATCATTTCCAATAAAAGACAATTAATTCTGAATGATGTGCAAAGTGAAAATAAAATCTACAATGTCATTAACAGTTATGTTTGCTTAATATCAAATTTCATCAATAATAAACAGGGAGGTGAAAAAATCCAATTAGCCGAATCCCGATAGCCCCCCTAATTGCATAAATGCATTTCAATTAACGAAGTTGAGTATCCTGCGGGTATTATTGAATGGGAGCTGTATGTATCAAATTATACAATCAATCGCATTAGCTGAAACCAATGCTGTGGCCTTTTATAATATCACAGACCGGAAATTAGAATAAAGAGGATCACAAAAACTTTATTACGCTTGAAATTCTGACTTTCATAATTATCCATATGGACACGAAACGCATTTGCAAGCACGGATATTTTTCCCATAAAACTTTCAATAAAACAACAGTCAATCGTAAAGTGTAAATTATGGTGAGGGGTCAACCCATGATAAAATTATTTCCTAAATTTAAACAGATCCAATTCTTTTGAAAACTTTAGTTCTAAAGAAGATAAGCTTGTAATTAAACGCCGAATGTGGAAAAGCAAAAAGCCAAAATCCAAAGCTAAAATTTATTTCAGAATAAAATTGTGAATGAACTAAAGAGTTTGTTTGAAAGAAACATGATAATTCAATTGAAACTCGTATGTAACATATGTATTATGTGACTTCTTACAAGCAAATTATGACACACGACTGCCTCATTGATATTGCAAATCTGGCGTAAATTTCGTGTGGTAATACAACAGTGAATTCAGTTACAAATTATCGAACACCTCGAGCGAGTTGTATCGCTCGACTATTCCCTTTGAGAATAACGGATACTGTCTCGGTCTGATCATTCAGCCTGATTGTTCGTCCGTGTTTCGAATCCTGTTGGACATCAGGCTTTATTTCCAAACAGAGGTAGGCCAGCATGACATTTGATCGAGAAACTAGTTTCAACACGAGATTATTACATTTTCAGCAATATTCCCGTGTTCATTTGATATTCCCTTTGAAGGGAAAGAACGAATGTTAGTAAGGAGAGCAGCTCGAAATAATCCATTTATAAAAAATGTATCAGAGATGTCAACATCCACTTTAATGTAATTTTAAGGGAGAATAAATTGGATATATCCAATTTATTCATACAGGAAATTATTTGATTTTTTTTCAAGATATGATATGATTCAAACGTTTGCAGAATACTCTCTTGTGTGCCTTCATTATTCTCCTCCGTCTAGATTCTTGTACGTGTCTATGAATATCACTCAAGTAACGCTTGGAATATAATAGCGCATTCAAAAAACAGGTGGTAATTCGACTGGACAAGAGCGGATTAAGACGTATAGTGAAATAATAAATTACTGCACGAGTGACCGGGATTAATTAAACTATTTGTCACGAGCCTTAAGATTCGCTGTGTAGAAACCAACAATGTTGTGTCGACATAAACCCTTGGCACGATTTCAAAAGTTTGGTCGACGCGTGAACTGTGTTAATGGAATTTCTCAGCACCGTCTCAACGCTTTCCGGATTTCCGTCTTTCTCTGGCAGAATTTCGAGGATGTGTCAGACTTGCCAGTTTAGATGGACCATAATTTAAAATAATTAATTTTTATATTTGGACTTACCCTCCCCTTAATTTCGTATATTAATTTACTTTACGATTCATTTACTTTACGAGTCAAATTTTTCAAGAAGCCTTGAGAGTCTTATTGTCTACGAATCATCGAAAAGAAAAAAAAAATGAAATACGTCAAGAGTATATCAAGAAACAAGTTCCTCCACTCGTAACAAATATTGCTTTCGAAAGATAAAAACAACGCCTTGAATTTCGCATGGACTGTAAAATGGAAATAATTTTAAATCAGCCCCAGAGTATAATACAGCAGTTTGAATAAGACATGTATTGTCGTCAACGTCGAAGAATAAAACCGTGGATTTTTCGATCAGTTTTATTGTCCAACGAGCTGTACGAGGCAGAATACGTTTCTTCTAAGTCTCGTAAATCATTCAATACATTTTTTTCACGCCACTTTTGACTGAAGTTGGTATGGCTGCTGACGAGACAAAATTCGAGCATTATACTTTATAATTAGAATGATAAAGAGATTCTTGATATCCTTGATATAAAAATCGAATGGTTTCTTTAAATATCAAAATATCAAAGTGTCTTTCAGTGCAGAAGGCACTTCTTGGATTGAAGCATACTTACTTACTTGATCATGTAGCGAAAGACGTTAATTATAATACATCATCTCGCATTTGAAGGGCGAGCTTCAGAAGCTCGGAGCAGTTCCAAAACAGCCCTTGTGGGCGCATTACGTAGTTATAGCTCACTTGGTTAGGCTTCCCGATGCAAGAAGCACACACTAGTGCAAATGGAACTTAATCGCGCGTCCACACTGATACATTGATGAACTCACTCACATGTACGCTCATAGGTAAGTGCGGCTCTGCCTGCATAATCCCAGGCTTGGGTCCAGATCAAAGCCAAGTTTCTCGTAACATATTCTCTATGAATAACGCTTCTCGGACAGAGAAGTAGAGAAACAACCAGAAACTGGGAGTATGAGTGTGAGTGTCAATGCAAGAGTAAAAGAGCATACGAATTTACATTACACTCGCCCTTTGCTCTGCATTTTTTACAACTTTATGTTTTATCACAAAAAATTGGACAAAAAATTAAGTTACACTTGTTTACTTGTACTACTTAAACTTCTGTATTTAGAAAAGTCGCAATTATAATGACTTTCAATTCAATTATCATTTTTGTAGGCAAAATTCCCGACAATGGATAATTGGTAAAAAAAATAATTTAATCGGTGCAATTTTCTGTCGGAAACTTTTATTTTCGTGGTTATTATAAACTGTTGAATTCAAGTTTGAATTCGGAGTGGTTTCATGATTAATAAAGGGAATGGGAAGGAGTTCTTGAAAGCTGTGAAGCTATTGTGGAAGGCTTTTCATCGACGGTGAAAAGTTTTGAAGCGAGTCATAAATGTTTATGTGGATTAAGCAGGTGTAAAGAGTACGGCGGTTGCTCTTTATCTTGTTCATTAACGTAATTATTAACGTCAAGCCGGCCGCTGGTTTAAGAGAAGCAATAAAGACTTGATTACAGCTTATGAGAAACGGGTCGCAAAGCTGAAGTAGCTTCGTTATATTTGCAAAAGGGTAACTCTACATCATCAAATTTTCCATAGGCTTTCAAGCAACTTTCAGAAACAAGTCGAGAGTCGAGAAATTGAGCATTATAATTCAAAATGAGATAATTTCATTTGACGCTCATTGACGCTTCATTTACGGCTTCTTGAAGATAAAATTCACGAAAGGTGTTTAATCGTTCAGTGAGTGGTTTTTCAAAAATTTTAAGTAAGAAGATTGAACTTTAGGGCTCCCATTTTCCACGGAAGTGAGCTTTCTCTCTTCTCTCCTTTTTATCGCTTTATCCTTCTCCTTTCCTAAAGTGACTTTCTTTTTATTTTTAATGCATTCACATTTCCATCCACTTTTACCTGCACACTAAACAAATGTGCATCATTCCGCAGAATGTATGTAATTTTATAACATGTTTGCGCACTAAGAAAACTTTGCATATATTATGCAAAAGTAACGCGGAATGTTACTTTACAATAAATTATAAAGGTCTTGCAAAAAATAATTGAAATAGACTGCAAATAAATGACCCATTACTATTTCCTAGAACCTGCGATACCTTTTCGTTAACATATAAAGGGATTACGAGTAATGGAAGGAGAGCTTATTAATCCTTGAAATTGAAAAGTCAAGTGAGCCAACTACTGGAACGAATATGTATAGGCGGTGGTAGTGGGAATTTAAATATTAATAGAAAAGCGAATTAAGAACGAGTTTCTCGGTTCAATGCGAAATGCAGTATTACCGTTGTAACGAATCCCTCGACCTACGACTCGAGCAATCGAGTTGGTACTCTTGCTACTCTTGCTAATACATAAGTAAGAAGTTGAACCGAGCTACCGCAGGTCTTCCCTGCTTCTCAGAGCTTCTTCAAGATAGGAACCCAAGTAACCAATTATTGAGCGTTGCGAAAAAAAATAAAAGAATTTTATATCAATAACTTTTTTATGCAACCATGCCTTGCTTCGCTATCCTTCGCGTATTTCACAAAAGAGCTTGCAAGGACTAAAGGGGCATAACAGTCGAGTATAACGTTATACTCGACGTACGTCGCATGAAAAGTTGAAATATCGTCCGCGTTGTTTGTCTCGAGGACATGTACCCTCATTAGACAAGCAAATATGCGGGACAAAAGACTTTCAAAGAGAGACAGACGCATGCTTAATAATACACAATATTATAATTGTGCACGAAGATGAAGGAGATACACGAAACTTGGTTAAGTATTCTAATGATTCGTATTTTGCGGGATATTTTTTAATAGAAGTTTTGAAAAACAGACAAAATTGCTATAAAGTGTTTCGTAAGTTTAATGCTTCTTCAATCTTGCTCTTTAATTTTTTTTTAAGTACATATCATTATATGACTCTCTTATTAAAAACTGCGGGAGAAAATTTACTACTGTAACGAAATGAATCGCCAGATGATTTTCTTTGCAGAAAGCGGATGTAGCGGTGATTTGGTTGATCTGATATCAAGCAGGAAACACGATGATGAGCTTAACGGACATACGTCTACACGCGGCACGTCCTATAGACACAATCTGGGTGAAAGTTAAGCCTGGGTCACGTTTGTGCACATGGATCATCCCTCGATAAGTAACAATGGTCATTAGTCTATCGAGCACGTCATATATGATGATGGCGATCATCGTTATACCCTGTAAACTATATTTCAGCCTAACCCAGACCAGGCCAAGCCGCCCATTTGCATCCCGACAAAGGACTTGTTGGATGAAGTGGTTATGAATATAATAACAGAATTCAATCTTCTAATATTAAAAAGAGCATTTCCTTTATATAAAACCTATATTTAACTCCACTTCTTCTCTAAATGCGTTTAATTCGTCGCCAAAAACATAAGAATCAAAAATGTACTTAAGAAATAAATTAAAGTCGGCTAAGTTGGGCTCCAAAGTCAAAAGCTCGGAAACTTCCGGAAACATATTAATGTAAACAGAAGGAACAGTGGAATTGTAGAGCATCCTGAAATGTCATGTTTATAGCCAGAAAATAAATGGCTAGGGGCTTCAGGTCGAATGCCTAGCAATCAGGTATTATTTGAAACATTTTTTTCAAGAATGACTCAAATGTTTGGAAAGAAGTAAGTCTTAGAATAATTTTAAGGAAAGATTTGCAATAATTGGTCATGAAATACTCCAAAAGCAGTTTTTATTATGTTTTTAGGAAGGAAATAATTCAGGAAGAAGGCACTCCCTTGGAGGAAATAATGCGTCACAACTTAGGCCAAGTCCAGGTCGATTAGAGTGAATTAGCCGTGCAAAAGAGAATCGCGTGATGTGGAATTGCCGTTCATGAGGACGGTTAGCTACGTTATTCTGCCCTCTGAAGCCACTGAGCTTAAACTTAGAAGTTTCATCTTCAGAAAGCTTTACGTCGACTCTTATTGCACTAGCCTCGAAATCTCTCTGAAACGTGAATTTTCCTAAATATTTAAAATCCCAACTGCGACCTTTAGTGAAACTATAACTGCAATTTTAATGCGAGTAGTAATTTTAATGCGAGTAGCTGTCTATTTTCTTTTTGCAGAACCTTTTAATTTAAAAAATCTTTTTAAAGATTTTCAAAACTTCTCATCTTCTTACAGATTAAGTTTCTCTGATCTTGTAAGAGCTCTTGTGGAAATATTCAATATTGTTTAATTAAAATAAATGAGTTTCGAAATGCAGTAATTAATTTGGTTATCATTTAACGATGTTGAATAATTGTTAGCCGAGAAGTTTCAATGTTTGATGAAAGTTTTTATATACATTGTTCAACAATTAAAATGAGGAAGTATGATAAAATTGAGTTTGATAATGATTGATTTGATTTACCCGATATGGAGTCGGTTCGTAAACTCGTTAAAATTCATATTAATTATGGATGTTCACTAATCAAATATTGAAAATACCTCCTGGATATAAATACACATCACTCTTAATTCAATATTAATTGATCAAACGCAGCTTTATGGCACATTTGACTTTCTTATAACAATTAACCATGCAGCTTAAGACTATCTGGATTTCTTTTACTCAAGGTTGATTATATAAATAATGATAATGTAAATAGTAATGAAAATCTAATTACTGAAAATATTGGTATTTGAACATTGATCGTTTTCGGATAAAAGTGTTTTTCTGGTACTTTACATTTTTCCGGTATTTTAAATTTCTTATTCTCTACTTATCGTCAAGGAGGATGGATTTTACATGGTCATCGCCTGCATAAAACAACATCCGCACATCGTACGTATGGCGAGTATCTACATTTGAATTTCAGATCCATGGAGATTCCACCACAAGCGGATATCTGGAAATCCACAGCGGTCTTGATGCTTCGAGAAAAGCTCACAAGGCCGAATCTAGATCACGCTACGGGTACATGATGTAGATGGAAACTAGATTACGAAAGTGACCTCTACAGGGTCAGTGAAAATTATTCAGCACAACGAAACTGATGCTTAGGTTCTTACATTAAAGTAAATACAAATTTCTTTCTCTTCTTCAGATACAAAAATGCATTAGGCTCACTGCATAATTTAAACATCAGCGGTAGTCAGACAAGTTTAAGACTCGAATACATTATATAACTTTCGCAAAAGATATATGTATATATATATATATATATAAACAAACAACTGTAAACAATTTTCCCCTATAAAAAAAACGAGCTGTGAAGCCCGCAATTATTTTTCGTAAACGTTCGTATATAAGAAATTTGACATTCCATTTTTGAGTTATTGCTTTAGTTAAAGAAAAAATTATGAAATGAATAAAAAAGGTAGTTACTTACGTTTAGTGAAGAAGCAGACAAGTATTTTATTTTTATGAAGAGTACCGTCTTCAGTCGTATAGTCAAAGGTGGATTATTCCAGAGAAAAGAAACAAGAGAAGTGCAAGTGCAAAAAAACTAAAAAGACTTTTGAGTTATAAAATCGCTGACATTCAAGAATATTATGATTCCTATTTTTTGAGGGAAACTTTTTAAGTTGACTCATACTTATGTCAGATTACAATTTTAAAACTTCTGTAAAGGTCGGAGTTTCTTCCCGTTGTTTTTACCTTTATAAACATGAATTTCTTCATTTGTACTTTTCATCAGAATAGTCATTCATAATACATGTCAAGAATTTTACAACACGACATGAAGGGACTATGAAAAGAAAGAAGAGAAAGAGATAGAGAACACTGAGAAAAATGGATATTTAAATTGAACAACTTGCATGTTTAACATATTGACAGTCATTCCCTATTATTTTCCCAAATTTCATCAAGATATTGTAATTCAAATAAATCGCAGATTTTAAATTTAAACACCAAATTTTCTCAGGGAAAGAAGAGTCGTAAGTCAAAATAAAATACGCAGTATGAATATGAGCTCGTACCTTATGCCCACTGTGCAGAGTGTCTCTGTAAAGTAAAACAGAAAAGAGCAGAATTATAAAAATGCACAAAGTAGGTAAATATAAAAGTAATAGACATACAATCAAAATCAAGTATATATCAGGCAAGAAGGAGACAATACAACAGCCTCAATTAACATCTTCTAAATTACAATACCCGTATAAAAAATTATAAATTATTTTTGCGTAAAATACGATTATAAATATTTCAGTTCATTTTGTAATTTAGATAGACTAATTGTGACTTAAATAAATTTGAGAGAGACAGAGAGAAAGAGAAATAGAGCGGAAGAAGATAAAGGTGTTGATTATTTTATGAATTTGCCTACATAATACTTAAATTAAACATAGTTTATACTATTTATACTCTGATTATGAATTAAAGCATGGTGCTGAAGAGTTTTCGTGAAAAAGATGTTTTATGAACATTCAAAAATTAAAAAGAAGAATGATGCCCAATTTTTTTAAATGTTTTATTTTTTAACTATTTAATACATTAAGATCTCTGGCTAATTACCGGATCTTCCGATTAGTGGCCACCCTGTTTTTACATAATTATAATTTGACAATGTAAAACGACAGATAAAGAAGACCAGGCTGAGTAAACCTGTTGAGTTCTTTAATTGCTATAATAATCAGCGGTTCCCTCGCTGGAAAATTGTAGATCGTAAACCCTAATTTGGGACGTTATTAAGAAAATTTCAGATAAAATTCAGATTAGTCAGCGTTCCAGAAGCAAATAGACATATTTTGCAGTCGTCAGCCTCCCTTGAGTGCCGTCTTACGATAAGGAGAATCTCCGCAGCTGGGCACCCTTTACGTGACATCCAATTTTCACGTAAACGTAACTCTATAATGCTAAGTGGAAAGTGAATATCAAAAAAATTCCTTCACTGCAAATGTGATGTAATTCAAGCAATTATTACGCCTTGCAAAATAAAATATTTATACCTTTTTACTATAGATAAAGTAGTTTCAATTTAAAAGTTTCGACTTTATTATAACTCAAAATTTTAACTTTCCTAAAGATTTCTACAGTATATAACAGCAGAGTGGTAAAATTATTTAAAAATCTGTATTGACTTTCATCATAAATATATAAGAAAATACTAATAGGAATTTTAAAAATGTCTATTTTTTATTGTTCCATAAGTATATTACAAAAAATGTACAAATTCTTAGTGATAGATTTTTGAGTGACGAGTGTGATTCTGGACTTCTGAAAAATCTGCAAACAAAATAAAAGGCGTATTTAAAATTTAAAGATAATTTCCTCTTTCACTTTCATATTAACATTCTAAAAGAAGGATTATTTGAATAAAAGAAATTTAATCCGGAATACGTCCAATAAAATATTTTATTGGATGTATTCAGGACTACATTTCTTTGAATCAAGTAATCTTTTTTTCAGTGTACTAATACTAATTATTATTACCACTTGTTGGTTCTATTTTTTTTCAAATACTTTGGATCATATCTATTCAATGGATACAACGAACCCAGTAAATTGAAATGCAAATGTTGCTTTCATTCCATCATAGAGAAACAAAAAGAGTAACGCGTAATTGGGTATTCATTACCATACTGAGCAGAGTATTGGTAGAAACTAGAGATTTGAATGTTCCTGTCCCTTTACACTCTCCACTTCATAGTCCATACTCCATACCACTCTAGTTCAATCTACTCCAATCGGTAGCGGTATTGGCACTCCAAGAGCCTCGATTGGCATGACTGCCACGCAAATTTCGCATAGGTACTCTTGCGTGTGAACATCATGTGTGTATACCTACAACACAAGGGGTGGAAGAGTAGATAGAATGGTGAAAGGTTCAGGAACTACAGGTAAACATACTCAAGGATTGATCGAACCGTAAGGACAAGGGTGCAAAGGAGAGACACCAGAAATAGGTGAAGTGATTCTCTGTTTCCTGAAACTGACCATTTTCTCCAATTTCAATTACTCATTCCAACCAAAAGCTACAGGGAAGTACAAGGACTTTCCAATTCAATCAGCGAAAACCTATAGATGCTTTTGTAAGGCAAAAGAGATTTAACATCAAATAAACCTTGTCAATGGAATTTCGAAACTTTCGAAATTCAAGATTTATTCATTTTTATAATTCCTAATGTCTTTATTCACAGGTCTATTCGTATATCGAAAAAAAATCGTTTGTTTATAAGACAAAACATACGTGTGGACAGAATAAATGAATATCATCATCAATATCTGTCATACTTTATTATTACTAGCAGACCAACACGCGCGCTATGCACACGATTATTTATTTAATTTCTTACAACTTCAAGTCGTTAAAAAATCAATGAAATCTTGCTGATTCAAATTTAGAGAGTAGATTTGAAACAACAATGTATCCGAGATTTTAGAGACATTTCGTTATATCACTTTTTTTAGAGAGGTATTTCAAGAGGTTTCTAGGAATTTTAATGGATTTTTACCATTTTCAAAAGATTTCGTAGAATTTTAAGGTACTTCAGGATATTTCGCGGAATTTTAACGGAATTCATGAAATTTCAAGAGAATTTTTAAAGCTAAATAATTTTAAAGGGATTTTAAATGTTTTGAAATTTTGAGGAATATTAAGAGATTTCTAAAAATTTTAAGAGATTCTAAGGATTTTTAAGCGTTTTCTAAGGTTTTCGTGAAATTTTTAAGTGATTTGGAAAGGTTTCTGGGTGTTTTAAGAGATTTTAAATCTTGTGAAGTTTCGAGGAATTTTAAGAGATTTCAAAACGTTTCAGAGAATTTGAAGGGACTTTAAGGAACTTTAAATGTTATAATAAAATTTCCAGGAATTTTCTGATTTTTTAAATATTTTATAGAATTTTCAGGATTTCATGGAATATAACGAGATTTCTAATAATTTTAATAGATTTTAAAGGATCAAGGGACTTTAAATGTTATCGTATAATTTAAAGAATTTCAAGCAGTTTCTGAGAATTTTAAGAAGTTTTCACGAATTTTAAAAGATTTCAAGAAAGTTTTATGAGTTTTAGAATATTTTATGGAATTTAAAGGGTTTTAAAGTTTATCAGGTAATTTTATTGATTTCTCTAATTTTTAAAAGATTTTATATAATTTTGAAAGATTTCATGAAATTTGAAAAGATTTCTAAAAATTTTAAGAGATTTTAATTGTTAAGAAATTCCAAGAGGTTTTTAGGAATTTGTAGAGCTTTTTACGAGTTTTAACTTGGATTTCAAGACATTTATTATTTTAATCGTTTTTGTGGATTTTTAAGGTATTTCAAGAGGTTTTTGAGAGTTTTAAGAAATCTTAACGAATTTTAAAGTATTTCGAAGGTTTTCCTGAAATTTTTTTGCGCCATTAGTTTGTTTTTCTTCTTTCAACTTCAACACGGAGAAAAATGGATATTCAAGCTTAATATATCTTGGATACTGAACTATGTGACAGCCATCTAAAAATATTCAGTTTAAATATCTGAATATTCAGATATTAAATATCTTAGATATTCAAATAGATGACTAACTATCTAAGATATTGAGTATAGGTGACCAACTATCTAAGATATTCAATAAGATGAATATCTGGATATTTAGGATGAATATCTAGATATTTAGGATGAATATATTTGTAATTCAATTTTTTCAATTTTCATTCTTCTCCGTGAAGTCATTCAAAAGCCAATCAGGTTTGCAACAACAAGGTATGCGAGATTTTCGAGACATTTCGTGTATAATATATTATAGGATTAGTAAAATTACATCAAGTGGGATGTATATGTATAATTGTATAACCTGCTTTTAGCAGATACCCGCAGTCTGTGGTAAGCCACAGACATATACTTAAAGCGTTACATCTACTGACGATGTTTATAGGCAGCAGCCCATTGAACGCAGAAATGTCAGTATCCTGTGATAATATACGAGAGCCAGTTCGTGAAGGGTTAGCTAAACAGAGGACGCGGACGAGGGATGGATGGATACGTTGTTGCCAATATCTCGGACAATTCAATTAGATGGTTATTAAGCACCTGTGCACTGACAAGGTTACCTACGTGCTTCATCGGCTGACTAATGCATGCATGCATGCGTGAGACCACAATTGCATGCTCCAGAATTGTCCACGGTTAGCTACTCTCTCTCTCTCTCTCTCTCAATGAGCTCTTCACTTTTGTGTCCAGCCTCTTTCACATTCCACTCAATCCACTCTAATATTTCGAATATACATATTATGATCCAATTTCATTTCCCAGAAGGAGAAAACACTGATACTGATACTTGAACTGATACTGATTATTAAAACATAGCTCAAAGTCTTTGAGCTACCTCTGATACAAACGATTAATTTGCTAATCCTTGTGCAAACATTAACACCAGAGTCAATCTCAACGGATGTTCAGGATCTCATTATCTATGCATTCCGTTTGATCCGTGATTGGAAATGTTTACAAATCCATTATATTGTACTGCCTCTCTCTCTCTCTCTGCTCAGCGAAATCACTGCCGATAGCTTGCTGAGCTTTGAATCGATTATGCTAATGTAACCAACAGATCCACAAAATAAAGCCTTGAGTGACAAGATTCATACAAACTGCTAAAATTTTCCTATGGTACAGAAGTGTCCATAAATATTCTTGGAATATTTCAATGTTTGAAAAAAAAATTGAAACTTTTTTCGGAAGGTTCCCAGAAGTTAGGAAAATTCCCAAGGAATCTCCTTCGACCCGTGTGGAAATTGTTTTCATTATGTAATTAAATAAATGCAAAATGTGATTAATACTGCACTTTTTTCAATAATTCATGTTCTTGAATTATTAAAATTAAAGTCTCTAGAGCCAGTTACTGTTTAGTTTATACTTAAGTTTTTATCTAGCTTAGAAGAGACGAAGAATAATTAAATTTAAGATTTGATATCGATTGATTCATTTTTTAAATATGTTTAATTATAATTAATCCATAACTTGTTCATTTGTTAAATATATCGATCCGTTCATATATAAAGATTAAAAAAAAGCAATAAATCTTGTTTGTGCAAAAACAAGTTTTCTTTATAATATACTTAACATAAAGATTAACCAATTTTAATATTTTACTATTAATTGGTCAGCCCACATTCAGCCCAAATAATAACTGGGTAGAAAAAATATTGCCCAACTAGTTTCCCCTAATATGGGTTTTAGTTGGTATGAGCGTTACAACCCAAAATTGGCCCCACTTAGAGATTCTAGTTGGGCCCCTGTTGGTACTTGGGCAAACTATCTGGAACCCAGTCTGGCCCCAGTCGATGTTTCCTCATGAAAGAAGAGAATTATCGCAACATTATGTTATTAAGTATTATTCAGGTACATGGTTACATTGGCTTATGCCTACTTGAATTGTATGAATCATGATCAAGTAACATAAATGACAACAGCGCACACGGTATTCCCCAGCGGGCATCCACCCAAGTACTAACCGATCCCAACGCTGCTTAACTTCAGTGATCTACCGAGAACTGGTGTTCTCAGCGTGGTATGGCCGTTGTCTCTATAATGGTCCGAACTTTTCATTGGAATATTCCAGATTGGATTTAAGTTTCAGACGTCTAGTCTGACAATTTTTTGTTTTTATATTCATTGGAATAAAAATATTAAAAAAAAATGTTTCAACAGTTTCCAAAGCCCAACATTTTTATTTATTTACTGGCAGAAATTTACCCAGCATTGTCCGGAATTTTAAGAGATTTCTTAAAATTTAAAGGAATTTTAAAGAGACTTTAAAGGATTACAAAAGGTTTTAAGTGATTTTGAGGACTTTTTCAGGATTTCAAGGATTTTTTTTCAAATTAGGATTTCCAGAAATATTGAAGGATCTTATGAGATATCGTGTCATTTTCAAGAGTTTAGGAAACTTCAAGAAATTTGGGATTTTACGAGATTTCAAGATATTTCAAGAGATTTTAATGAACTCCATGGAATTTTGAAATATTTCAAACGATTTTAAGAAATTTAAAGAAGATTTTAAAAATTTCAAATAACTTAAAGTCACTTTAAATCTGATTAAATCCCTTAAATTAAAATGTCTTGAAATCTTACGAAAACTCTTGAATATCCAGCTTAAATCGTTTTAAACTTTTTTGAAAACCCTTGGAAGTCACTTAAAATCTTTTAAAACCCCAGGCAATTCCGGGTAAATTTCTGCTAGTAAATAAATAAAAATAAAAAATATTTTTTGGAATTCTTTTATTTTGATATCATTAATCAAATAAATATAAAACATAAGCAAATAAAAAAAGCTTCCTCAGACTAGACGTCTGAAACTTCAACCTAATATATTCCAGGGATATTTCTTTTTTGATTATCAACTAAATTCCAAAACAAAAAGCCTATTTTTAATCCTTTGTTACTTGTTTACTTGAGTAAAATATTATCCTCTGTGCAATTAACATTTGTAATTTGAAAAGCTAATTTCGAATTCCCTTTGGTATTTAACTTTTTACCCTTCATTGAGATCAGAGAGAAACATCTTGTGTGAAAACATGTGGGATATAATGTTAGTTATGTTCTACATCGAGACATCCGGACCACGAAGGGGTTTAATCGTATATTATATAGCATATAATCCCTTTCCACCCACTCTCGTGAGAACCTTTAGTCCGTGATCCTCTCTTTCTCGAGAAAAACGGAATTAAAACAGAGGACTGCAACGCTCGTTTGGTCGGTTGAGCGTTTGTGTTAAACGCGATTAAATATCAAAGCCACGAACTGCACGAACCCGTCTCTACTATTACGTGGTTAATTAGAACCGACAGGGGGTTAAGTTCACTGCGATCATCTATTGTCCAAGCCATGCTTCCATGGACTGTAAAACAGTAACGTGACTACTTTATTACCAGATAATGGCTTTTTAATTAGTCCATTGTTGTTAAGCAATAACTTCTAAATTTTGTTACTCCAGAGCTCTATGCATTCAGATTAGGATTAGATCACTTTAAAACTACAAAACTACAGAAAATAATTCATCTTCCTATTATTTTACGCTTTTTAATTTTTTTTTAAATTCACGAGGACAAGTAAAAGGAAAAAATCTACTATTTTTCACGCTTGAGATAAAAAAAACTGTTCAATTGAATCATTCTTTTTAAAACTCTAATTAAAATTTGTAATTGAGAAAAAGTACCGATAAAATATTTTCTGAAAATCACGAACAAACTTTGGTCTCAAAAATAGTTTTTATCACTGGCGTGTTTCGCATATTATTTTTATCACAGTTTTTATGTTTTTATTATTGTTATTAAAAAATTTGAAATAAATGAAATAAAAATACTATAAAACTATTTTGTCTTATACGCTGCATTTAAAAAATCTGAGCTGGGAAGGAGCGTCGATCAATTAAGAAATCGCATATTGATCAGAAAACGGAAGTGTCTTTAGCACGCTAGAGAAGGTAATGCTTCTTAATATAGGGATTAATTTTAATTTGTATTTCATTATAAACTCATATGTCTTGTGTTTATTTACCATTTATTTCTTACCCGAATTTAAAGAAAAATAATAAAATAGATATTTTTTTGATTCATAAAATGGCTAATAAAAAAATGTATTCAGAGAAATTCTCGTCTTAAAAAATCTTGTTCAATACACGAAATCTAAACTATTTCTCACCACTTGAAACTCGATCACCACCCCAGAACGACTTTGCCCGATTCGAGGTTTGAACTTGCTCCGAAAATGTCGTATATTTCGATCAAGAAAAGGTAAAAAAAGCAGATCTCCAATAGAAGCACAAATCAAAAATCTTTGTGCAAATAATAAATATGTAGAAGCAAAAATCGGATCTTCTAAAGTCGTTCTGCATCACAGAATGGGTTGAGCCGTGTTTGTAGAGACAAATTGAAAATAAGAATACTGGAAAAGTGCTTGGAAAAAGTAAAAATAAGTAAAGAAATATAATATCTTAAAAATATTTCAATTTATGAATTGGATGCAATATTTAAAATCTAATAAAACTATTAAAATTATTTTCAAATGTCGCCTGGATAAATGTTCTTTAAGAAGAAATACATTATTCCAAAAAAATATGTTGACAATTTTTCCCAGGAATGAATTTCATTGAATTAAATGAGATTTCGCATTTTTCTTTTGAAAAGCTTGCGAATTTAGAAGTTTGAATTTTCCTAAAGTGCTACATTTCTCGTTCTCCAGAGTCCTTCTTTTCATCGAAGCAATTCGAATGCTTCCTAATTATTTCTAGTTCCTGAATCGGGAAAAGGGTCGAGTCGTCGAATGGACTAGCGTGAGGGATGAATTCAAGAGTTATTATGTTATTGGAATCGAATGGTTGGGAGAACGGAATCGGATTATCGGAAAGGGGAAAGCGTCCTAGGTCGACCAACCCTTCGCCCGGAAACCGTGTCAGGGATTACCGACTGGGAATGGACAGTTGCCCATACTGACCGGAGGGTTTACTTGATTCTGTGGGATGTATGTATTTCTCTTAATTCCCTGCTCTTTCAATTTCAATTGTTGCTTATTTATAATGAAATATGTTCCTAACTACCCACCCTTAATTCTATTTCTTATTATATTAGAGTAGGTACCGAGAAATATTAAACATTTTTCAAATAAAAATAGATATTACTTTTTTTAATTGAAATTAAAGATTGTGAGAACAATAATTTCAAGGGATTTCTAGTAATTTTTAGAGGTGTGCATTCGTTTCGATCGAATTTTCAGTACAAATTAGTACTTTTTTGTCCACGTGTAGAACACTGAATTTTTTTTAATTGAGTTTAATTCTAAAAGAGATTGAAGCTTCTAAGCTCTCTTCGAACGTAATATTTCTCGAAATCGAAATTACTCAGTTGGATTTGAAGTTAAATCCATTTTCAATTTTGGATCGAATTTCAAATTCGACTTAAATCGAATTAATTTGCACTGAAAATTCGACCGGAACGGATGCACACTTCTAATAATTTTATAATAGAAAATTTAAAAAAAAATATATAAAAAGGCTTTTTTTTTAATTTAACGATCTTCAAATAGTTTTGAACCTAATTTTATAAAAAATTTACCGTCATTTTTCAGTTTTTCCGGCATAGCGGCAACACTGATAGAGGATTATATATATCTACAGATATTTAATATCATAATTGCATAATTATGATTTATATGTCTTGTAAAGCTATAAAAAAATACTTCGTTTTATGAAATACTGTTATTATATTCATAATGACTTGGTGTAATGGCATCCAGGTTGTGGTGCCACAAATACGTGAACGAGTAGATTTGAAATCGGTCAAGCGCATCGTATGCTTGCACCGAGGAAAGATTTGCATTTTAATCTTTTATCCGACGAGATACGATGAGAATCTCCTCGCTCCAGTGACTTTCTCACTTATTTCCTAATGTAAATATTACACCGTGCGTAAATATTTGAGCCATACTAAAGATGAAATCGATATGATCTTCTGCCTTGAATGCCAAAAAAAAAAAAATATGACGAAACTGCAATAAATACAAAATTGATCAGCACTTAACTTGTCATAAAAGAATGTACAAATGATCTTCAATCTCTTAATTTTAGGTCAAGTATTGCTCTGCTATTGCACAATATATACTACAGCATTCCGAATTAAAAAAAATATATCTTTAATTGGCTTTATTCCTTTTTCTGATAACCTGTTGATTTCAAATTGTTTCTTTTATGGGTCCCCTTGAGAATTTCAGAATCAGAGGAGGATCACGAGACAGAATCTGGATGAGCTGACTCAAGTTCGTAACGTGTCGAGAAACTGAAGATTGAAGGATTTGAGGAAAGGAAACATGAAACGAAATGAGGAAAGCGAGTGGAGCCTGATCGAGCATGAAATCGTAAGATCAACAGTTTTGCTAGTTAGAATTGTTTATGAAGCAAACAATATCACCCTTAAATATCTCATTTTCAAAATGTAACCTGCATTTTGTAATAAACATTACGAATTTCAATTTACCTACCATATCGTTATAATTAATATTGACAAGCTTTAATATAACCGAGTACTGTACATTGTACAATGTACATATGTAAATATTATTAAGGTTAATAAAAACCATAAAGTTGTTAAAATAATACTGGGGAAAATTGGAAAAACCACTCCAGTTTACAAACAGTAAAATATAGATGGCACAATAAAATACTTTTAACTCCCAACCGGCACTCGCAAATTCTCGTTGCCTCCCCGAATAGGTACAATAACCGATCGCACAACCAGGATTAGAGATCGATAACGAGTAATAACAAGGTACAATCGGAAGTTGTTGAAGCATTCGTTAGAAGCGCTTAGTCGTGATATACATAGTATAAACCGTATTCAAAATCTCCGGATTCATTCTCGAACTTTATAAACCGAAAAAACGTGAGACCTATCCTAATTTCTCGTTATTTTGTTCAATTCGAACAAAGTTCAACGAGTCTACCAAAAATATAACCAGTTCTGCCCTCCATAATGCATACAATTAATATTGTAACAAGCAAATAAAATTCTTTTCAAATTAATTATGAAAAATTCGTCGTAATTTAAAGTGAATATAATCTAGTTGCATGTAATAAAGTCATTTGAAATTTTGCAATTAATTTCTCAATTATTTTTTTCAAGTCCATTTGAATTTTCCCGCTTTTTCTTAATTTCTCTAAATTACACTGGGTTTATTCACATTTATAGGTATGTAATTATTTGATTATAATTATTGTTGAGAATTTTATATGCCGAACCTACTTTAAAATATATTAATAAATTAGGTTTGTCCGAATTTACGTGAGAGTGATTAACAAGTTCTCTGTCTGAGCGCTTTAATTTTGAATTTCCTTCTCGTCTTTCCAATTTCAGTTACGATTGCAACTTGACGCAATAAGCCAGCCCATTTGGTTCCTCCTTTCTCTTTATGTCTCTCATTCTCTCTCATTCGCTAAAGACCGGAGCTCGCCCCCACTCGCGATGCGGGTTTTAACATTGAATGAAACGATAACATTGTTTTATAATAATTTACTCGAATTAACCTTTCATGCACAAGCAGCAGCTAGCAGCGAGCTGAACGAAACATCTACCGAATGACGAGAAAAGGAGATGAAACAGATTATAAAATGTAGTCATTTGAATATTCTTCCACATCAGTTATTTTTAAATAAACTTGCTCAGGCGATATCATTCTATATAATTAACGTATTTTCCTCAAGAAAAACATTTTTCTTCAATTTTCTCATGCTGTGTTAACAAAACTGTCGTATATTCTTTTTCTTATTTATTCAACGTCTACTTTATTTTGTCGAATTAAATTAAAATAATTATGGATTTTGTGCTTCGTTCATATTTCGAAGAAAAAGGATTATGCGGAGGGTTGGTAAAGAATTTCAATTTCAAAATTCCTGGCTTTCCAAGTGTCTAGCAACCCCGAATTAAAGTTGTCTAGCATATTATGAATTTTTATTCAGAAGCGGAAGATGTACTAGAATAAAAAAATATGAAAGACTAGGAGGTCGTGCTTGTCATCAAATTTTTTAAAAATATCTAATTTTCCAGTATCAATTGATAATAACCATTTCTAGCCACAGAGAAAACAAGGTCTGAAAGTGTTTACAGTTTAGGTCAGTTTTTAGGCTGAATTTAAGTTTAAGTCAGTTTTTAGTCTTTTTTTAAGACCAAGAAGACTTAAAATAGGACTAAAAACTGACTTAAACTTAAATTCAGCTTCAAAACTAATTTAAACTGTAAACACTTTTAAATCTTGTTTTTTCTGTGAGGTTTCATGTTAATATTCAAACTGTATATTTTTACATTCTTCACTTATTTTTCATTGGAACGAGGAAGAGAAATTTTGGTTGAAAAGTAAAAAAGCCTTTAGTCAAAAAGGGAAGGAAGGTTTGGCCGGAGGTGGGAAGGTGAATTTTATTTGGAAAGGGGCAAAGAGGGGCTACACTGAAAAAAAGGTTTGGTCCGGACAACAAAATAATTTTGTTGGTATTTGTGCAACAAAATTTTTTTGTTGGCTCAACCAAATTTTTGTTGGGTCAAGAAAACGTTTTGTTAAACCAACAAAATGTTTTGTTGAACCAACAAAATGTTTTGTTGAATCAACAAAAATTTTTTTCAGCCAACAAAACATATTTTGTTGCACAAAATATTTTTCTCAGTGTAGTTGGAAGAAAGAGGAGGTTTTAATAGGAAATAAAGTTTTGGTTGGAAAGGAAAAGAGGAGCTTTGGTTGAAAAACTAAAAAAAGTGTCAGAAGGGTGAGGGGGGATAAGATTTTATTGTACATTTATAGATTTTTCACTTATTACTTTTTATTGAAAAGCAAACAG
>CAJFCP010000128.1:1832111-1845979 GCA_904066005.1 Synergus itoensis | reverse complement strand
GAGTTTTGCTTAGTAAAGAAAAAATAGGTTTTGGTTGGAAAAAGAAGGTTTGGAGGAAAGAGGGGCTAGTTGGAAGAAAGAGGAGGTTTTAATAGGAAAGAGAGTTTTGGTTAGAAAGGAAAAGAGGAGCTTTGGTTGAAAAACTAAAAAAGTGTCGGAAGGGGGAGGGGGGATAAGATTTTATTGTTCATTTATAGATTTTTCACTACTTTTTATTGAAAAGGAAACATGAGTTTTGCTTAGTAAAGAAAAAATAGGTTTTGGTTGGAAAAAGAAGGTTTGGGGTTTAATTGGATGGGGGAAGGGACTTTCGGTTCGATAAGGAAAAAGAGGGTAGATGAAAAGGGTTTTATTCGGAAGAGAAGTTTTGGTTGGAAATGAGGGTTTTGGATGAAAAGGAGTCTGGAGTTTTATTTAGAAAAGGGAAGGCGATTTGGTTGAAAAGAGAAAGTGTTACTCTCATCACTTTTTTATGATATATTGTGGAAAGATGTGAGGAAAATTCTGATGATGAAAAATACTATGAGAAAGGCAAGGCCGTTCAATATGACCTAGAGGAAAATATAACTGCAGAGGGAGTTCGAAGAATCGCGTTTACGTACGTGCGGCAATGCATCATCGATGTATCGTGTCAGTTTTAATTAGCGCTTCCCGTCGCCATTAAACACCGGGGTTTGTTCAGCGGCAGAGGCCGTTAATAAAATTTGCGGCAATTCCTGAACTATGTTCGCGAAATAGCCAATATCGAGACGTAAAATCACGCAACCGTGGGTTATAAAGACTGAGTCATTTCCGTATTATTATCATTATTAAAAAAAATTGCATTGATTTAAACGAAGGCTGAAGCTCCATCAAATAATTCCTTCGGATTCAGATAATCTTTGAAAGTTTTTAAATATATTTTCCAAGTTATACTTTTGTATTGAGAGGGAACTATTTTGAAACTTGACGTAACAAATGGAATCCAATCAGCTTTCAATTGAATGATGAGATCATGCTGATTAAATCTTCCTTTGTATTGGATCACGTCAAGCTATAATGCTCGAAGTCATACCGAGGAAAGTAATTAGTTGAATGCACCCATAATGTTCAGAATACGGGCTTTGGCTATCATGCGGGTTGAGGTACACATAATCTGCAAGTGTATCCTGCGTAGAATTCTGAATTAATTGGCTATCTGGTAGGAAGCTTTCATGCCATTAGAGTATAAAACTCTCTTTGTTAGGAACAAAAGGTAAAAATAAACATAGGATTCTACAAAACTCTGCTAATGGCATCCACTGTTTTAATTAAAAAGAATTTTTGCAAAGTTAATTTCTCGGAAATGACTAACTGGAATATAATGAATAACACAATCGTGTAATTTAAACTGAAGCTGAATAGATATGGAGAAAATTGTGGTCATGACTACTTGAGATGGCATTTTAGAAATTTGAGCAATGTTTAACGACGTTGAAAAGGACAGAGCAAGTTAGTAAAACGGTGCAACGGTCCAACGAATGAACCAACCAGGTCGATTTCTATGTTCGAGTACTGGACGAGGTTGTTTCTCTGCATAGTCATTCGCGATGGCAGAATGCCACGATCTATTATCGTCAAGACAGCGTCGTTAAACCGCACGTGAAGCTGCGTCCAGAAGCTTTCAAGAGGGGAGAGAAATTGGCGAATGTCTCGTGTCGAATGTATTAATCTACTTGGCGGCGCCAAGTAGATTTTTCGTGTATGTATGTAATGTACTTACGTCCGTACATTTTAACGCGGGACCATTCTTCAATCCTGGTCGTTAGTGTCTTCACAAATGAAGTTATAAGCCGTTAATTATTTTCATTGAATTTAGAGGGACTCTTATGGATTTAAACGATTACTATATTATGATCTGAGGAATCATTCATTAGCACTTGAAATATTTTCACCCTCTACAATCTTTCTTAATATACTATTCACTCAAACTATCAAGTATTAATTCATCTGTAGTTTGATTCTGAGTTTATATTATGAACCCCTAAGGTACAAAGCTTTGGATCTGCAACGAAATTAACCGATCGACCCGTAAATCAAATATTAGTTTCGCGGGACGATCATTCTCGATGCTAAAGACCTGTCAGCGCGCATACATGAATGCATTTTGAAAATGGTCCGCGGGGATAATCGGGCATGAATCCCGCGGGTCGTGATTATGATTTCGGCGAGCAGATAGACGAGTATTCCATCCGTGGCTGAATGCCTGGTAATTGCTGCTACGGGGGCAGAACGGACGGACTAGGCTCTGTACTACCTCCCTTGATGCCCCACCGCCCCCATCCCACTGTGCATCTATCCATCTATCTATCTACCTATCTATCTCTGTCAGTAAATCCATCTTTCTCTCTCTCTTTAGCCTTCTGTTGCTGTTCTCACACTGTCGGATCTATGCTGTTTCATTTTCACCCCGAACTTTCGCTCTCTCTCTCACTTCATCTCGTCGGTCAAATTGGCCCCGTAATCCGCAATGTATGCATTACCAATGCATCTCTGCACGAGTGCCCATTGAATTTTTTCGATGCACCTGCAACAGCAACGTCGACAGCCTCGCGACTATCCCACCCTCTTGACTTCTACCGGGCACCGAATCACCGATTACTGCAATGGATGCATTGCGCTTCGACTCGTGTCAATTGAGTCACGTCGATTTTGTTATGCGCTTCTATTCAACTGGGAAATACTATTGCATTCTCTTTTTTTAATTTCAAGCAATTTTCCATCGTTCGAATGCCAAGGAAAAAAATCATGAGCGGACTAGTGTGAAAGCGTTTTTGTAATCGTTTATTCAAATTGGTGCAATTTATCCGAAGCAGATATAGCAGTGTCGAACCAGTTTTATTCTAGAAAGATCTTCTTCTAACTTGATGAATTATTGAAAATTTATTCCTATGAATTGTGACAAATTCAATATATACGAATTCAATTAATAGAATTGAGATGATGCAGACATTTACTTTCTTGATTTGTGCTGGCAAATGAATATAGTCTATTTTTCAATTCAATCGGATCTACTTTTGCGTTTATTTGATGTATGTATTTTCTAATTGACGCATAAATTCTAAATGAGTCTCATATCACGACGATTCTTCATTTTTCAGTAAATAATGCAATGTTTAATATTTGTTTGACCTCAGACTGAGAAACATTCTGAAATACAGAGTTAACGATACTATTCTTAGAGCCATGATGCCAGATGTTTCTCTTTCGAAGAAATATATGCAGAAAGGAGGTGTCCCATTTTTCGTGTGATTCTGTCCATTGAAAGCTCAGTTATAAATCATGTGTGGTTTTATAGGTCTTTGATAGTGTAATAAATAACAGTTTGTGGCATGCGCGTAAAACTAGGTTTTTAGGTGGTTTTTAACATGAACTAAACTTCATATAAGAAGTTGGCAAGAATAGTGTTTTTTCTGATACTATTGGCTTCTTAGGCTTCTGATACTTATTAGACTTCTACTTCCGAATTATGTGTTGTTTAATTTTTCTGATAAGAATTTTTAAAGATTTAATACTGTGTCTATATATTCGTTTATAGTTTGCTTCCAGAATCTTAATGTTACATATAATACGGTTTAGTTTATTTGCTTTGTCCTCTTAAGGGCATTGGATCCAAGTGTTAAGCTCAAAATTCCATTCTCCATTTTACTCGACGAAAATTATAGATAAATATTTTTACGCTCTGTAGCGCTAATCTTTTTTCAAATATAAGACCGCATACAGAGCGAAAAAATATTTAGTGTCGATACTTTTTGCATAAAATGAAGAATTAAAAATCTAACTTCAAAATTGAATATTTTCATTTTACTTAAAAAAAAATTTGAACTAGATATTTTTTCGCTCTGTACGCATAATTCTAGTTAAAAATTGATTAATCTTACAGAGAGAAAAAATTACAAATTTAATATTTGTAATTTGTAAAATGAAGAAATCGAATTTTTAGATTAGAACTTGGCTCCAACACCCTTAATTAGTATTTTTCTTATATAAAATTGTATAATAAGATCATAGAATTTGCATCCAGATTCATATTGCTATAATGTTATACATTATTGTTAAATTTATTTGATTTGCTGCTTAGTTCGAATTCTTATTCTTGCCAAATTCCTTCGTTTGGATAATGTTTGCTGTATAATAATATTTTCTGACTTATTTTATTTTTCTTCCAGATTATAACTCTCATCTCCACTCCCCTTCTTCTTAATGAAGAAGGCATGATAACTAGTTTTGTTAACTTTTAGTTCTCGTATTGTTGTTCCACACTTGTCCTAGAATTAACTTCCTCTTCGTTTCTGATAATGTTACAGATTTACTTATATTAACTTCATTCAAGTTGTGGGTAGAGTAACAGATTGTATACTTACAAGTTATATTCATATTCAAGAAAGTGCAATTAAAATCAGCATTATTAATAACTATTTCATACATAAATAGCCTTAACAGCAGCTGTCATCAAGCAATAGTGAAAAAAAAGGAGCCGGCGAGATGGAGCACGTGGTCTGTGGTGCGCGGACCAATCAGAGAAGCGATGATACTTAGTATTGACAACTGGCCGGTAGGTCATGTTTATTTTGATTCAGACACAAGCTCCTCTCATCTCACTCCTTTTTTTTTCATAAACCATCGTCTGATTTCAATGACAGGCTTATTTCCTCGCTCGCTCGCTCGAAATCCTCCCTCTCTGTCTCACCGTCGATAATTCTTGTCTCGAGATAGAAAAGAGGGTAGAAAATGAGATGACTTACCCGTTCATCCTGGTGGGAGACTCCCGTGTATCCAGTTCCCCTCCACCGACGAAAAATTACGATTGTACCAAGATCAGCAGCCGCGATGATAATGACGTGACTGATAACAATAATTGAAGCTACAATGGCAGCGACAGAGGCACCACCTCCACACTTTGAAAACAACAGGTTGCATGTGACGGCGGAGAAATATGGCGTCACTCGCGAAAAGACTCTCGGCCCGCAAAGTCACAAAACCAAGCCCACCTAACCTGCAAGACGTCACAGCTGAAACAAGAAAGCCGGTTGGACAAACGTCAACGCCGGTTGACTCGAAAAATAGGCAAGCACGAACATCAGCCTTGTCTTGTGATGATCTCGCGCTTTTTGTAGACGCCCGGAGCAGACGGAATTATAATAACACGGCATCCACTGATAGAATCTTTATGGCAAAAACTAAACGCGAAAAAAATAAACTGGGACATATGCACTTAGGCACGGCAAGACGCAAACACGACACACCGGAATACCAAATTGTCACCAGTCCAGGGATAACCAGCACACCACCAGACACGGCAGACACGCCGCCTAACAGACCCAGTGCGTGTGCGTGTGCCTTAAATGACTAACTTCGCGATTCGGCATCCCAGCGCCCTCTCTTAATGAATGCGCGCAACCTCTGGCTCCATTGGTGTCCACTTTTAGATAAGAGCGATTTCTGTAATAGAAAATAGATTTAATTATTTTATTAAGCATTTTTTTTGTTTTCTTTTAAGGATTTTGGAGCCAAATTTCAATCTAAAACTCGATTTCTTCATTTTGCTTAACGAATATTAAAATTGGAATTTTTTCCCTCTGTAGGATTAATCAACTTTTAACTAGAATTATGCGTACAGAGTGATAAAATATCTAATTCAAATATATTTAAATAAAATGAAAATATTCAATTTTGAAGTTAGATTTTTAATTCTTCGTTTTATGCAAAGAGTATCGAGATTAAATTTTTTTTCGCACTGTATGCAGTATTACATTTGAAAAAAGATTAGCGCTACAGAGCGAAAAAATATTTATCTATAATTTTGATTGAGTTAAATGGAGAATGGAATTTTGAGCTTAACGCACTTGGGTCCAACACCCTTAACGGCATTTCTTATATTCCAGATAACTCAATGGCAGAGAAATACAATGTAATTCTAATTATATCTAATAAATCAAAATAAAAAAATAAAAAATATGAATTTGATCAATTCATGCAATTCAAAATTAATTAATTATTTACAAATTGGAAAAGCTAAAGATTAACGATTTGATAATAGACAATTGATAATTCATAAAACGGATTTGCTAACTGCAGATCTTTACAGTCAAGTCTTAAAATTTTAAAAAAGACGTGTAATAGTTAAATTTGAAAAGCGCAGAGAGTAATTAGTTTTAAAAGTAATAAAATGAAGTAAAATAAATAGCTGAAAATTTAAAATACAGATATGAACATTTTATCAATTTTTCAAACAAAGAAGACTCGAAATTCCTTTCAATTCGAACAAGTGTTAATTGTTTCCTACTAGAGCCTTTTCTATTCTTTTCTATAATTTTTCAATAGATAAAAAATGAAAATTGAATAATTTTTGTTGCGTCTTTCCCCAAGGAAACCACGTACATTCTACATTGATATGTACAATGTGCATCCTTGCAGTTGCAATGCAAGCGTAGGCCTTTGTGCTCAGATCTCTCCATATTATGACCTTGAATCAAAACCCCTCCACCTGGTCAACCCTACACCAACATTCAAGGTGGTTTTTTAAAGTGTAATCCCTTTCGAGTTTTACGAAGTTATACCTTACATAGAACTTCAAGAATAAGGCTCTTATGAGTGCCTAATCAACCGCCCTTCGTTACTCCCCCGGAGGGTGAAAATATTTGCCGCTTGACTGACTTCGAAAGAACTTGTGTCGTTCTCTTGGCCAGGAGATCAGAATGGATGAAGAGCAGAAAAGACCTTGTGTGTTCATCAGTATCGTTGCTTGCACTTGGTTCATCGACCTATACGGCCAATGTCTCCTGTATCGCCTCCCCACATTTCCCTCACAAAGCTTCTGCAAGGTATATAGTGTCGAAGGAGCTACGAAATAATCCTTTCAGTAAAAACGCAGCTGAATCTGCGAAATTCGCATTAAAATAATATCTCATAAAATATCCCATAAAATATCTCATGAAAGTCAAGAGCAAAGGTCGAATTCTGTTGTATTCACTATGGGATTTCCTATATACACTTGTCTTCTCTAAAATCCATTTCAATTCTCTTAAATTCTCTTGAATTCCATTACATTCCTTCAATTTCTTTTTTATTAACTATAATACTTTGATTTCCATCAAATTTTCTTGAATTGCTTTCAATCTCCTTGAATCCTACAAATCATCTGGAATTCACTGGGATCATCTTGAACTCCTTCGAATTCTCTTGAATCCTTGTGAATTCCTTTGAATTCCTTTCAGACTTCTTGGATTTCCTCGAATTCTCGTTAATTTCTTCGAATTACTTTGAATTTCGAATCCCATTGAATTTTCGTGAATTCTTTCAAATTCCTTTGAGTCCTCTTAATTTCCTTCGAATTCAATTGAATTTCGTGGAATTATGTTGAAAATTCTTTTCAGTTGATGGAATTAATTTCAATTCTTTTCAGTTCTCTTGAATTACCTCTAATCCTCTTGATTTTCTTCGAATCTCCTAGAATTCCATTACATTCCTTCAATTTTTCTTTTTTTATTAACTGTAATACTTTGATTTCCATCAAATTTTCTTGAATTGCTTTCAATCCTCTTGAATCCTACAAATCATCTTGAATTCACTGGAATCATCTTGAACTCCTTCGAATTCTCTTGAATCCTTGAGAATATTCCTTTGAATTCCTTTCAGACTTCTTGGATTTCCTCGTATCCTCGTTAATTTCTTCGAATTAGTTTGAATCCCGAATCCCCTTGAATTCTCGCGAATTCTTTCAAATTTCTTTGAGTCCTCTTAATTTCCTTCGAATTCAAGGAAATTTCTTTGAGTTCCTTTAAATTCCCTTAAATTTTATCGAATTCTTTATTAAATTCCCCCGAATCCAATTGAATTTCCTGGAATTATCTTGAATTCTTTTCAGTTTATGGAATTAATTTCAATTCTTTTGAGTTCTCTTGAATGACCTCTAATCCTCTTCATTTTCTTCGCATCTCCTTGAATTCTTATGAATCCTCTTATATTTATTGGAATTCTCTTAAATTTATTATCAAATTTATAAATTCGTATTTAGAGAAAAGAAATGTTTTACTGAAGCAATTAGTAAACGACTTGCCATAATTTATTTACCTAATCTACTTCAAAGATTTAGAGTGTACTTTTGACTTCCTAACTTAAAATTTTTAATACTTATAAATCATAAATATAAAAATTGACCTAAATCACTATAAGTTTAAAAATATATAAATTAGTTTATAACGTCGACACACTAAACATTTCTTTTAACTGATATCTCTCTTTTGATAAAACATGAACTGGACATCTCAAAAATTGGAAAGAGTCCTCAGGACTTCATCCAGTCATTCCCGTAGGATAGGCAACCTCGTCCCAAATTATGGTTCCCTGGTCGATGGTGTATCACATTACTTTTGACCGTGATCCAAAGAAAGACTATTTGCTTGAGAACACATACATTTGTAGTTTGGACTTCAGTTGTCAAAGATATTAATGTTCAGTCAATGCCTATCTGGACTTCACTCATAATTTATGCTCGCATCCCCTTGTCATGTTATTTCAGCGATAGTCTCCGAAAATTAGCATATTAATAAGAAACTCGGCGACAAGGGCCAGGAAAGCAGGATTAATCTACAGGGAAATTCTGAGGCCGCATTACCATGCCAAGCCTGAAGCGGAAAGGGTCGTCGTCCCTGTTGGCAGAGTCCTCGGATCCTCCTCAGATCCTCTGGATTCCTGATTACCGACTCTCCGCATTTAGAACTCAATGAAGCGAAACTTATTATCGCAGTCATAGTCAAGGTGAAAAAAATTGGGAAAGTCGGGGAAGGTGTTGCTCAACCGGACAGTGGAAACTGAGAATGGCAGAGAAACGCAATGGCGGATCTGGGTACTCTTGTAATAAAAGCTTCGGCAGCTTTATTTTGTTCATTTGTTTATTATTCATGAGACAACGTTTCTTGCATCATATTATTAATTTATAGCGTCATTGTTAACGTTTTCTCTTAAAATTTTAACGAAAATCAGCAACTCATTTGTCACAATTGCTGCTAAAAGTTCAAGTCGCCTTTTTACCGGTGAATCAGTGCCAACTGAAATTTCTTTCTGATTTGCTTTTATTTCATTTATAATTTTTAATAATTTCACTGAATCTAATTAAAGATTTCAGTGACTTTTGTCTATTAACCGTCATTAATTATTTTCTAGTGAATTATCCTATCAGACGAATAAAATTCGATAAAATGTTATAATAATATTCGATAAATATTATATTTTTACCAGTTTGAAAAAAAAATCTCAGTTTTACAAAAAAAGATAATTCCTTTATCTATATATAGCATTAATTATTATGTTATAACAATTGTTGCATTATTCTTTTACAGTTTCTGCAATCAATTCACAAATATAAGTTGCGGTCTCAGCTCTCTATTCTTGCGACATTTGTTTGCGGGAGTCAGATAGAAATGCAAAGATCTGAGGAAATCCTGAACAGAGGTTGGCCATCAGGCCTCCTACAAACCTCTTGACCGAAAGAAAAATACGTAAATGCCAACGGCTTTTCCCTCCGACTACCTCCAGTCCAACGATAGTTTCCTGGTCACTCAGATATCACTTTTCATTTTTTTTTCAGTTCTAGATGTCGATACTTAGATGGGATAACAGATACATATGATAATTTACTTGTCAAGTCATGAGCAGACGGTATTTCTTTATTTATTTGCTTTGAAACTATAATATAATTCTTTCTAAAATTGCAAGAATAAAATAAAGCGTTAGATTTGTCGAGCAAGGGATTTTCTCTCGGATTTTCTTAAATTGTAAAGTTCAACAATTTTTACGAATACTGTGTATATTATATACATATTGATTCAGATAATTTCTTCTTCTCATAATTTCATAAATTATAATTTCTGTTTGTAACTTTAATCTTAAACAACACCTAAAGATTATTTTCTAAATAATTGATCCATATCTCAGTACAGAAATTGCATTTTCTTAAATATATTTAAGAAAATGCAATTTCTTTGAAGTTCAATCGGGTGGAAAACATAATCTCCTGGTAGCAAGTACGTCACGAAAACCTCGAGTACTGAAACTATCTTTTTTCCCCTCGCTTGTATTATTCACCATTTTTATAGTGATATTTCTTATATAGGATTAATAATATACTTAGTGACAAAAATATTTTTCTATTCTAAGGTGTTTAAATTTTGAACACTAAGGAAAATACGTGTGCAATTAGTATTATTCTTCTAATTGTTCTTTATAAAAATATTTATAAAAATATTATTAACTCCATGGAACGAAAATTCAAGAATTTATATATCCCAATGAGAGGCAATTAGAAGATTTTATTGATGATTTGAAATCTGGTGGTTGAAATTCGATCTAAATTTATTTCCCTTTGTTCTACATTGCATCCCACCAACTCGACCCTTCCAGACTTCATGTTTGCGAAGGGTGGATGCAAACAAGTCAACTCGATTTGCCACTTCTTATCCACTTTGGTACCTTACTACAGTTGTTTACAGGCTTCTTGTCTCTAGGATTCCTTCATCGATATTCTTGTCTAGCCATTAACAAACAATAAAAAAGTTTCTTTTTATTATATTAATTATCTCTTTTTATACTAAAAAAAGTACAAATTATTCAGGCTGATATTGCGTTAATATTTCTCAACAAGATTCAAGTCTTATTCAAGAATCATTCAAATAATATAAAATCATTTTAACATTCAAAGCTAACTTAATAAAACGACTCTGAATGTGCTAATACTAATGATAATAATGATCATTCATTTATTTCGTTATTTAAATTAAGTAGAACCGAGAATAGATCTAAATTCTTTTACAAAAGATAACAAATCTTTTTGAATTATTATTTAAGCATTTTTCGTTGAATCCATGATCAATTATAGGTATCAAGGACATATATTTGCAAAAAAGAAGAGCTGATTGTGATTAAAATTTGCTATTTATTGCCGACAATGACAAATATTTTCCTGAATATCAATTGTTTCTATTTAATTTGTGTATTTCTTGAAAAATCTAGTCTCATAAATAAATAGACATTTTTTCTGTGATTTCACCTTTAGTTTATAACTCGTAACTGTAATTTGAATTTTGCAAGTAAACATTTTTTGTGACCCTATCGTAGACATGTCAAGAGACAAAATACCCCATAAAAAAGAGAACATGGTGTAGAAATGTAGTAAAGAGACTTTATTTGTTAGTACATTACATGCGCAGTGTAAACAACTCCGTTACATCGACCTAGCAGGAGCATAAGCGTCGCGAAGAGGTGTCTGCGCGGGAAACTTTATGAACCAGAGTTGCATATTGCTGAGGGAGGAAGTAAAGATCTATTTGTGTGCATTAGTAGTTGAGACATAAAAAAATGTGGAAAAAAATTAGATTTATTTTAGAAATTATTTACTGCAAAACGATTTGCTCATTCTTTTATGTATCGCAAAATGATATGAGATATTTTCTAGCAATATGGCATTTTTATAAAATACACTAAAAATTGTTAAGAACCGAAGTATTATATATAGGTTTATATTTCAAGCTCTCATAGAGAAGCGAAATTAGGTGTGAATAAAATATAGTTTTATATTATTTCAATATGATTGCACTAAAATATATTAAAAAGGAATTTTTCCTTGTTTTTACATTTATTAAATGGAATAAATTATTCAGTATTGCATAATACAATATATTCGAATGATTAAGAGATTCGTCATAACAAAAAATTGATCGAAAGGCGGCAATGCAGCTGTTTCATTCATGGTGTATAGAGGGGTTGTTAATGAATGGCGTATGAACCCTTTTATGTGAGTCTTTCTATATTAAATGCATACATACTTCTTCATGTAATATTTTATGCTTTGTCAATGGAATATCAAATTCATTTATGGTTTCGTTTCGTCATAATTTCAGTCATTTCTTCGCAGAAAACTATATCTTCTTGAGCTTAAGAGAATCGTTTTCGATCTATGCATGATTGTTAAAAGGACTTCTTTTCAAGGCTAGTGAAATCAAATTGTAAGCACTTCTCATAGTATTTCTTATAACTATTCTGCTTATTTTTTTATTTTATTTTCGCAATTTGAATAAACCACAGCGTGAGCATTCGTTTTGAGGCGAGAAGTTCGCATGGATTAAAATTGATAATTTCAGGATTCTTTATGCTCGTTTCTTGCTCATCTCTCCCTCAAATGAAACACTAGTCAAATTTCCAATTTTGATTTTGATTTTCTTATCGAATCTTGCCTTAAATTCGTCCCTTCAGTGTCCGACTAACATTACATAAATACTTAAACTATTTTTCCTTAAAAATCTTCCTATACCGAATAATATTTCTTTAATTTGCGAATTTCCAAAAATTACGTACATGACTGAAATACCCCCCCCCCCCCTTCCCAAAACAACTTGAAATAGAATCTCTTGACCCCCCCCCCTTTGAGCTCTTACGTAATTTAAGTACGGTCCCTAATATAGAAGTCAACAGAAGTGGCTAGAAAATTATAAATAAACCTCGATTTATTCTTAACAGTTCGCTCCCACATTCAACAGCCACTTGTTCATGGTTAAATGCGTGTATAGAATAAGCGATGAGACCTCGGCTCTCGCAGCAGAAATAACAATTAGCCGGGACCGCCCGTAGAGGTTAAAACCTGTTTCTCTCCGCCCCTTTCTTCTCGAGGCAGGCAGACAGGGTCCTGAACGGGCGGTCGAACCGACAAAGCGACCCACAGTCGCGGTGGGAAGAAGCCCTTGTGCCTTGTAGATTGCGAATCACGGCCCTCGAAGGGTCCCCCTGCATCTTGATTCAAGGCCAAGGCCAAGCCGAGCTCCTGCCGTCTTCTGTGTTCCTGTTGAAAATGCGTGGGCGCGGTCTCCCCGAGGGCTGGCCGTGCCGCGAGGTCGCACCCTTTTCGGCCACACGTGTTCGCGAATTGCCCTACGCCCAACCCCCTCTGTCTTCTTCTGCGATCTCCCAATCTTGGCCCCATCCAGCGAGATCCATTCTAATTCAGAGTTCAGAGTATGGCATCCAACCCACTGCCATAGCCGCCACGCGCCGTCGGCTGTGCTGCGCCGCGTTACCTAACTTCGATCACATTTCCCCAAGCAAGGCAGGCTGGTCCATTCGCGGCACAACCCTCGTGATACCAGCGGGATATCGTGTCACGCACAAAGGCGCCTCTGACAACGAATCCCTACGCATGCTCTCCCTACCGGGACTTCGTTAGGGCTCGTTTAGCATCCGATGGCCGAAGGGTGGCCAACCCTACTATCCCTTCTTGGAAACCAATTGAAAATCTCATTGGACGCTGCAGAGGAGTTCCGGAATAATGTTTTTGCATGTTTTTTTGTTAAAAAAACTAGGGGTTCTACACGCAGAAAAATAAATCTGTTAAAGTTACAGATTCAGATCTGTTGAACATTTCTGCTATTTTAACAGATAAAATCTGTTACTATAACAAATAAAATCTGTGTTAATCTTACAACTCTATATCTGTAAAATTAAAAGAAATGCTTCTGTTAGAGTCATCTGCTAACATAGCAGAAAGAATCTGTTATATTTACAGATGAAAATCTGCTGATTTGAAGCGATGAAAATTTGTAAGTTTAACAAAAGACTGAGTGCATTGTGGAAAAATGTGGGAGACACCATCTCGTGGTCCCATAGGTCGTGCGTTCGATTCCCCCCAGCGTTGCGTGCGAAATTTTATTTGTTATATACGCGTTAAAATTTACCAATATCGATTGGCTATAAGTATATCCATACGAATAAACCATGTTCCTAATTAATAATTGTTTCTAAGGCATTTATTTTTACGTTTGAAAGTACAAAAAATCTGTAAATGTAAAATTTACAAATTTTAT
>CAJFCP010000128.1:1809289-1821932 GCA_904066005.1 Synergus itoensis | reverse complement strand
AATATATGTAGTTCATTATCATCAATTTTTGTCGAAGTCCTGTAATTCTTTGAAGAATGTTTAATATTTTGGTAAGGTTGAAAATGTAGAAACTCTTCTAGAATTACCAATTTTTCCATTTTTTTCAGGCCACATTTCTCCACAAGTGCAGACAATTATCGATGAACTTCGGAAATAGTCACGAAGAGTCGCATTCGTAAAGGGAGGGCGAATGTTGAATTGGCTCCTCTGCCTTCTGTCCTCCGGGTAGAGTTTCTATGAATGTTCTCTTGTCTCCCACAATCTTTTCGTCGACTCTCTTATTCATCCACACAATCGTACAAATCCACAATTCATACTCCCCAGTTCTCGCAGACTTGAGTACGTTTGTAGAATACAAAGCTGCTTCAACTTTAGATGAATAGACTCAAACACTTCTCATATCTCCCTCACAGACATAGTTATATGTATACTGTTCCTCCACCTACACTCTTAGAATCTATGACCCACACTTGTTCAGTTTTGAATGGGAGGTGAGTTTTGACAAACTAGCACACCCAAACATACGGGGGCTGTGAAATGGGAGAATTCAATTTTAGATGAGACGACGGGTTTCTTGGAGACGGATGGCGGTCGATAGTTGCGGGTGGACAACGTCCTCCACGTTTTCATATCCTCCTGGTCAATGTCACCACGATCCTTTTATTCGAAATCACTGGTGCGTGACCATCGATTCAGTTCTTCTTCTCAAAGAATAAATTCCAAAGAATTTATTCTTCAAAACGATTGAAAAGAGCAAAAGCTGGATTGGAGATTAGAGTCCTCAGTTATAATGAAGTAGTCTTTCCAGGAGACGTAAAAAATCCAATTTTTATTTTTTAAATGCTTTCTCCTACGCCCTATTAATTAACTTGAAGGATACTTTTGAAGGATAAAGGATATTGAATCTCTAAAGGCGCACTCAAATAATTATATAAGATTTTACCCCATTGATCGCAGAGAAACCGGGAGAAGCCTGGAATTTTGAGTAACGAGAAAAAACCATAAAATAACCGCGCGACTTTTGTTGATAATCGAGAAGTATTTATAATTGGTCCTAATTTTCCAATAAATATTCCTTTGTCCTTTGAGAAAAAATTTAATTCAAAAATAATTATTTTTGACCAGGAAAACTGGGAAATACAATGACACAATGCAATAATAATACAATAAACAATATAATAATAATTATTGTATTTTTATTTATAAAATATGTTTATGTCAAAAAATGTCTTCGGATTTGCTGAATGTGTTCTTCAGATCGACCTTTATTCCCTTTCAGCACTCGTCTTCTGAAGGGTCAAGACTCACGTTGAACTTCCTATGCTGCCCTGTTACAACGCCCCAAAATTCTTTTGTTCTCTGCAAATTAGAGGCATCCTAACGATCGCGTGAGGTATGTTTTTAATCCCCCTAGCACTGGGAAAAAACCACAACCGTTTTGAGTTAAATGAGTGCGTTCGCATGCGAGATATGCCCCGCAAGTCATATTTTCCTGTGATGCGGAGGAGTTACTCTATTGTCCTCAGCTTTCTTGAATCGCCTCAAGACATTCTTTAGAGAACCTTTCGTCCCCTTATTGTCTATTATCGAACCTTTCTCTTCATTCGCCAATTTAACCCTGACTGGTCCTGACTTCTCGAGAGCTGGGATAATTTTTTTTTTATTACACGTCCCATGGCCTGATCTTTTTTAGACTTGTTCTTACTCTATCTGGAAATTATTATAATATCGGATTGTGATGGTGTTACCAATTAGACTTTAGAATTTATATTAATCTTAAAAAAAAAGAATTTTTTACATTCACACCTTGTTGAAAAATTTCTTGATCCATCGCATCGTGTTGGAAATTCGAATAATCTGAAAAGTGCCCCTTTATAAGGAAGTACTTTTCAGCAGATAAGTTTTCAAGGTTGCATATGGACAGGAACCATTTTGTATTTTTTATGAAATAAATAATTTTTTAATGCAAAAGATTAGGTTGATTTAGTCAATTTCTTGATATTGCAAAATTAAGGTCAAAAAAATCGAAATTTGGAATTTTCAATCATTTTTATCTCAGATTTGACTATAATCCAATTTTTTTTTTAATAAGGAGTAGTATTTATTATAAATAATTTGATAAAATTATTAACTACTTCTAAAAGAAATTTTACGCTAAGAACTTTTTTTAATTTTAGCGATGCAATAATATTTTAAGAATGTAATTTGTTCATTTTGATGAGACAAGTTAATCAATGTATTTAATAAACTTATAAGCAAATTTAATTAATATAAGAAAGCTCAATTTTCATGTAATGATCGCAGTGGTTTTAAAAATAAACATCTTTACTGTTTATTTAATATTCTTTAATAATAACAAAGAAATATTTTAACCATGGATTTCTTTTGTATCTTTATTAAGAAAAATGTTTTAAATTTGAGACCAGTCTGATTCTAACAACATTATATAATAAGAAGCTTGGAAGTGAATTGAAAATGTGCTAGCGAATTGAAAAATTGACAAAATTCCTGTTTGCAGTACTTAAATAAAAAACTTTCGATTAAAAGAAGAGGTAAGCTATTTTATCGAACTTAAACTACTCTAAAAACATCTCAAAGTATTATAATATAATAGAAATGTTTTCCGTTTTTTCAAATGATGTAAAATCCGATGCCAGTTACATCAGAAATTCAAGGAATCGTCATGGTTTCTAAATTTGATTAAATTCTGTGCTAAACATATGGAAAAATTACTTATGAAGTGTTCTTAAAAAAGGCCACTTCATTTATTTTTAAATATGCAATGAATTTTAAATATAAATCACAGACAATGATAACTACGGACTTTTAACTTTTAAAGAGTCCTTTACTCAGTTCCAATCGTGAAATTCTTGATTCTAAATTCCGATGTTAAACCCACGTTACGCCCTCGCGAAGTAAAGTGCGAAGCGAGGCTTTTACGAGGGCCTCGTAAAAGCCCTTCCACCGACACCAAAGGGCATACGCCTACGCACTTTTACTAGGGAACCAGAAGAGTGAAGGGACTCCTTGGCGTCCGAAGGAACCCTTACTGGGTCCTCGAAGGATTAGCCTCAGTCCAACGATGAGAAACCACAAACACAATCTCCGAAAAAGTAACATGCATTGCCTGTAGGTGTAGTCGAGGGTGTAGTCGAATATCTGCTCTTCAAGTTGTGTTGGATCGAGCGCTGAAAGCATCGACTGTCACGGGCCCTTGCCCTTAGTCGTTCTGACCTTGAATCCGGCCAAGGGCCGGGAGAAGTGAAAGTCAAATCGACGACAAGAACTAACAGGGTAACATGACAGGGCTGTTGGATATCTAAAGCTCTTCCTTAAGTCCATTGCACCCGAATGAACTTTCAAGGTCATCAAGAGACTCCAAGGATCCAAAAGAAAAGTTCAAATAATGCAAATTATTGCCAATCTTCTTTGAATTATCATCAACACTGAAGGAATATTGACCATTGCTCCACTCAGATTTAGTTTCTTAAATCATCTATCACAAAAATTATCAATCCCAAAGTAAAATAAAGAATAGTACAAAACTTGTGCATGTACTCGTGTTTATAATATTTTAGTAGCAAATATATGTCGACTGATATATTTCTAGTGTTATTTGACTAAAAAGAAAGTGCTCAAATTTTTTTTTCTCATAACTCAAAAATTATTAATTATCTTTGCAATAATAATAATAACAGACAATAATAATAACAATAATAATAACAATAATAATCATGAATAAATACCAAATTATAAAAGCACTATAGTTAATTTTAGGTAGTGGCTTTGCACATAGGGACATAATCAAATAACGTAAATGACAACAGCACACGGTATTTCCCCAGTGGTCACCCATCCAAGTACTAACCGTGCCCAACGCTACTTAACTTCAGTGATCCAACGAGAACTGATACTTTCAGCGTGGCATGGCCGTTGTCTCGTGATTCTCTTCTTTGGAAACATTATACTGCGCATGTAAATGAATGGGGATTCGATAGGACGTTGTAACAGGCTCCGAGGATTGTAGGAGGTACTGAAGGGACTTGCAGGCCCCTTCGATTTAGCCTTCGCATGTATATGTCGGTTTCCCCTTACTACCCTCGAAACACCATTCATTCACGTCCACATTGACACAGCGCATCCATAGTATGCGCCATCATTTCCGTTCAACCGGAGGGTGAAATCGAACCATGGATATCTGTATATGGGTGATTCTCTACACTAAGAACACTTTTGCTTCTCCTTGTTAAATTAAATTAAATTTACTTAAACTTTTTCTTTCAAAAAAGTAAATATAATTTTTGTGGATTATTAAGGACGAGAGGGGGAAAATATTTATTTTAAAAGTAATGAGTGAACGAGACTTTAAAAAATCAAACAAAAATATATTTTTTCCTTTAATGGCCAATCATTAGGGTGGTCCTTATTTTCACTTTTTTATAATTTCTTTGGCTTCTAATGGCGGAATTTCTTAGTCAGAAAAGAAAGTACCCAGAAATTGAAAACAAGTCGGTAAATATTTACCTATCAAGCATGAAGGTATTTTAAGCATCCCAGTTTGTTCTTGGCGACACAATTATTCGAATAAAAATTGATGCAGATTTAACAAATATGTAACAAATTCCACCATTGGAATCAAACCATCGGGAGCAAATGAATTAAAAACTATCTGTAAATTCGATCTCGGGTGTTTCATTTAACTATATTTATATATTTTTGTGCTCATTTTTTGAGCACTTTGCTTCCTCATTATGATGAAGTTGCAAATAAATTTTCTTCCTCATAGAGGAAGCATTACTTAATTTTATACGATGCAAAAAACCTTTTACTTTCTTACATTAGCTTTGAATTTTGGTTATTTGAAAACAAAGATAAAAAAGAAATTTTTCAAAATTACAAATAAAAGCATGAGAAGTACAATACTACTATTTACATTAGCTTTGAAAACAAAGAAAAAAACGAACAAAAAAACGAAATTTTTCAAAATTACAAATAAAAGCGTAACTTCATTAATATTTAATAAAATGCATTAATCATTAGGTCAATCGAGTCGTCTCGACGCAAGGAATCTTTCTTTCCTTTACATAAGCTTTGAATTTTGATTATTTGAGAAGTTATTTTCGAAAAATCAATTTTTAAAAAAAATTATAAATGTACATAAAAATTTTTAAATTCAATATTTTGAAAAATCCTTTGGCACGTTTTGAGATACAGGTGGAGCCATTATACCTTACAAATTTCATCAATTTATCTACAACCGTCTTTAAGTTAATAGGGCGACAAAAAACGGCGACATCCATACACAGTACACACATACACACATACACACACATACATACATCCGGACAATTGATTAGAATGTTGTATTAGACATTTATCACGTGAGGAAAGTTTAATTAAACCATTTTTAAAATATTGGAAAATGTATAACGATTACAAAACTTCCTATATGAGGAAGCAAAAAATGAAACTAAGATCCACTGTAATAGAAGATTACATATACTGTAGCATCCCGAGGGGTAGTGTTTAGTCGTTTAGTGTGCAGTGTAAGGATACGCACTATAATCCCTGTAGTAATAGCAAACAACACAACTACGATTGTCATACCAAGCATCTAGGACCAGACAGGAGTTTCGAATCACTGCCTCAGCTAGGGTTGGTTTGTTGGTTGATTTCGCAACATTCATCCACATACGTCAGAAGGATGTCAAGGGTGTAAAGTACTAGGCGAGTATACCCAAACTAGAGGTGTTTCGCGTCGAGGGGTGTCGAGGATGAGGGGTTTTGGGGGTTGCTGAGAATAATGCACCCTCAGATCTCAAAATCCATATTCCCCATTGAGCTAGATTCGAACCGCAGCTGTACACAATAACTACATCGAAAACGACTCGCTGCAGGTCTTTAGGGAAAATGGAGTATAAAAGACCGATAGAAAATGAAAGGATGATGAAAAGAAAACGCGTTTCTAAAGAAGAATATTCTTCCTTTTACTCCTCTTCTTCCTTTTTTATTAACTAACTTCATCTCTCAAATATCCTAAGCTTAAACCCAAGGCTATTTAACTAACAATAGCATGAGGAAACATGTTTTTTGTTAAAAATTGAGTAATAAGTATGAAAGCACAAAAGGTAGTAATTATACAGGCAACAAAGAATTGAACAAAGTTGCTTGTTTATAATGCTGATTTTAATAAAGGAATGAGATAGGGACAAAAGCTTAATTGGAAAATAGTGAATAAGTGACTAATTACTTAAATAAAATCAATATAAATATGTGTGAATTTACTTATATATTGAATAAGATAAGTCATCTTTCCTATCATAATTCCTCGCGTATAAACAAGTCAAAAGTCCAGTTTTAAACTGAAAAAGTATCAAACTTGGGAGTCGATTACGTAACACTTTTCTCACTTCTCTTTTATCTCTTCTCACTTTTCACTTTCCATTAGTCACATTTTGTATGTACAAAAAAAAGTCCTACATGTACAAAGTAACGTATACGTGGTTTATACGTAAAGTGATTAGAATTCCACGAAGATATCAACTGAAAAGTCATCGGTGATATTTGGATTTTGTTGACAGGTGGAAAGTGACAGATGATAAGTGAACAGATAGAAATGAACTGACTGTGACTTGTCTGGTATTAAAAAAGATAAACAAGCTGACAAAAATTAGTTATTAATTCCATTTAATCCCCTTTGGCTACTTATTTTCTTTTTACTTTTAACATATTTCTTTCTCAACTTCCAAAATTCACAAATCCTTTCTCATGAAAAGTTAATTACGAAATGCAATAATCAGCAAGTCTTGCGGACGTCTCTCATTCCTCGTTGTATTTCAGAATAGCATGGAGGAACGAGAACCTGCAATCTACATTTACTCAGGAGATCGAGGTTAATTACACTAAAGCATGAGGTTCGTCTGGTCTTCAAAGAAGAAGACCTACTCGTATGATTTCATTCCAAGAAAGAGGAGCTTATGAAAAAAGAGAGCGGCCTCTTTGAAATTTAATCTGCGCTACTGTACATAGTTCCTGCGAAACGATTAATCATAATTATTTCTCCAATCTTCGTCGCTTTACTTTATTTCCTCAGTTCTTTAATCCTAGTTATCCGCTGCAGTTATTCTTATCGCAAAGAAAAACAAGAGGAGGGGTGATATTGGTCATCCACGTGGGGGGCAGGAACTGGACGAAGACTCGTTCTTGAGGACCCCAAGCATCAGTCTCTCTTCAGATTCTTCAGCGTCCAACACGCGTTCATTGTGCAATTAATGTAACAATTATCAATTATCAATTTTTAATTGTATATTACCAATTTTCAATTGTATATTACCAATTTTCAATTGTATATTACCAATTATCAAATCAAAGTGACCGTGATCTTGAATCTTCATCCAACGTCCGGATCTCTCTTTCGACACATCAGAGGAAAATATATATAGTTGAACGATGAACTTCTAAAGTGAAAAACAAATAAAATCGAGACTTGACATAGAAATAGAAACGTGTGCACTTTTTCAAATTAAGTTGCTACTTTTGATCAACAATTATCGCTTATTCAACGATTTCTTATTTTTTAAATTAACGAAGCCTCTGCTCCCGAGAAACACTATCGCTAACTCGACTTGCGTCAATCGATTTTTCACGATGTTTCTATCGCGAGACTTGACAGTGTCTGAAACAGTTACGAGGCACGAGCGAATGTTGAGGCGTGATCTTTGTTATTAAACTTAAAATTTACTTTAAAAGACTTACTTATACTTTAATGTATAGACTAATAACAGACTTTTGTGTCCGAATTATCGAGAATTAAATGTTAAAAATAACGTATTTTTAGCAATCTTTTGAAAAATGTGAAGCAATCGTCTTTGGAGTTCATCTAAGTTTCGATACTTTTCTGAACAGAAAGAAATTAATTAAAAAACTCGAGTGCTACATAAAAGTGCCTTATTGTGAATTAATCAAAGTGAAATTTATAGAATATAGAGATTCTTTTTAATAGAAAACGAAAATATACAAAGTCATCATGTTTCTTAATGATACTTTGTTGATGCTAATGGTCACGGCCAATATGATGGCCACCATCCCCAATGGGACGGAAACCGACAGCCGACAAGTTGAGGATCAAGTCACTTTAATTAATTCGACAACCACTACTCTTTCACCGGAAGAGCAAGAAAATAAATTCGACTTTGAAGATGGTAAGAACTTTCATGTGCTCTATGTATAATATATGCCTTGCAAAATAAGATAAGATTATAAAAGAGAAAACAATTGACTCATTTGGAAATTCCATACGAATTGTTGTTGATCCTTTAAAAAACAATCGTGAATATTGCAGACTATAGTAAGAACTATTGTATTATTTAATTTGAAAACATATTTTCCACGAGTATAAGCGCGAATTGCGTTAAAACCTCGTCACTATTCGCATGACTTAACGACTGCAAATAGTGTAAATTACCAAATAGCCTTTCAAGCGACAGAGCAAAGCCAATCAAGAAAGGGGTCAGTAATTAACATTAAAGTTTTCATAATTTTCCTGGAACTAAAGACTAAACTAATTGTCATAAGCAAAATATCCTGTAAAAATACCACAGACTCTTGAGTTTCCTATAAAAATAGCAAATACTTTAAGTTACAATGGAAAAATCGAAGTGTTGGAAAACCCTAAATTTCTATCGAGAACGAAGGTCAACTCATTCCTGTTTAGTATCTACATCAATTGCAAATAAAAGTTGAAATAAATCAGTTAAAATCAGTTAAAATAAAAAGTAGATAACCATAGAAAAGTGCATTTGCACTCACTTACATCATCAGCTTCTCTTTTACTTTTATCAATAATTTTCTCTTATCAATAATGTTAAAGCACGATAAATTAACCACCTATAAAATAATATCAGAATCCGCATGCCTAAAATTAAAAAAAGTATAAGAAGTGAGGAAAGAGTAGACAGCTGAGCAAGGTTACAGAGTGACCTTTCTTTATCTTTCAAAGAGAGCAAAGTCCGAAGGGCTTTGTTGACATTATACATTTTACATTCTACATTGTATATTTTTCTCCATTGACTATAATGTCGATCACAAACCACGCCTATCTTTTTTTTTGACATGATGAAATTTTACGAATCTGGAAATTGTGAAATAAGCACATTTGAATTCAGGGAGAAAATATGAGCAATTAAGCATTTTTCTACAAATATTTGCTCAATGCTTACTCAAAAAAGTTATTGACAATTTGACATTTTGATTTCTTCACCCCTCGTTAAGTTTGGAAAATTTATATTCCGCACATAAATCAAACAGGCTTATTACTTCTTATTTAATCCATGACTTTTCCAACAACACTTATTACCTCTCTCAAAGTATAATATTCAATTTAAGAAAGGTAAAAATTCCAGATATTAATATCAAACTATGTTTTATTGATAAAATATTTTTATTTCAAATAAAAAACTTTGTATATATTAGTTTATTTTCAAAAGATATAAGGAGAAATAATATCTTCAATTGCAATATTACGTATATATGATTTGATTTATTGAAGAGGAAGAGACGTAAGAACGAGATAAAACTGAAATCTTCTGCATTTTAATCGAAAGAACAAAAAGGAAAAAAAATCCACGCTATCAGAATTAGGAAACTATCCGAAATCACGATCCTTGTAATACGTAATAGCGTCAACAATTGATTATTTTTGCAATCGAAACCATAGAGAATTAATCTGTAGTATAAGTGGGAGACACAACATGAAACATGAAACGTGCTTTGAGGAACTGATGTAAATTAATGTAATTAATACAAGAAATATTAATCTCTGTCTGTAAAGAGTGTTATCGTGCACGTACCGATAACCTCTGAGAGAATATCAACGTGTCAGACTTATCAATATATGTATTTTCAATATACCGGTCAATGGTAAATGCAGGCTTAGTAATCAGCAATCGCAAATGTCAATACTAAACATATAGGCAATTCCAACTATTTCCTCTTTTTATTTGATATTAAATACCCAAATTTTTATATCATTATTATCTGCGCGGACACATTCTCATAAATAAATAAAGAAAATTAATTTTATGAATTAATAAACATCAAGTTTTGTACTTTGATCTAGATTTATACAACTTCTTTCTATTCTAATTGCAGAATGGTACATGTGGAGATGTTATCAACCCTATGGCTGTTTTTATATCGGTTCTCCATGGTCTGGAGAAAATCGTCCAGTCTCCACTTTTCCAGTGAGACCTGACAGTATCAATCCACGATTTCTTCTCTACACTCGAGAGCAGCTGGATAAATCGTTTCCATTGGTTATAGATCAGTTAGACACTATACGAAATGCACCTTTCAAAAAGGACGGCACCCTCTACTTCATAATTCACGGATACCTGGATAATGGAGATAAAACCTGGGTTTTGGTGAGTTAATTAATTAATTAAAGGCAAATGGTAAATAGGGACGTCATAGTTTCTACATAATTATGCAATTCTTTTATACCATTCATTTTTTATACTATTAATTTCCATATTTCGAATTCCCATAAGAATTTTCAATTTATTTTAACATTTTATATTTTATAATTTAATATTTTTTATTTTAAGTTTAACGTATAACTTTTAACGTTTATCGACTGAATTTAGAGAACGATGAGGGAAATACTGATCCGAGAAGACAGCAATGTGGTGGTTGTAAATTGGATAGGAGGAGCCGGACCACCATATACACAAGCCGTTGCTAACACCAGATTAGTGGGTGCCATGACAGCTCGATTAGCTTCGCAATTAATCGAAATTGGTAAAATATTGCCATCTAAAATTCACGTAGTTGGTCATAGTCTAGGAGCTCACACTGCTGGCTATGTGGGCTATCACCTTCGAGTTCAGTACGGCTATAATTTGGGAAGAATCACAGGTAATACTTAGTAATTAATTTGAAATACTAATAATAATATAAAACAAGATTGCTGTGGTTCCAATTTGAAATTACTCAATTTTAAACCCTTAAAACGTTTTAGTAACATATTTAAAAAAAGGTAGCATGCTAAAATATGTTGAAAAATATAATCCTGCAAAATGCCGCTCTCTGGTGACCAGATCTTCAAGTATCGAAAGATATCCACCTTACCTGCGATCTTTAGTTTCACCTGAGCAACCTGATACTTGTTTCTTTTTTCGCTAATCAAATCGCAGTTTAAGATTTCTTGATAGACATGATACAAGAAAGGTCAGGGCCAAACAAACTTGAAGGAAAAACTTTAAAACTTTACTATCTACTCTCTATTGTTCTCACTTAGTTGTGACTTGAATGTTCCTAAACTTATTTATAAAATTTTAATACTAAGTAGCATGCAACTCATTTTCAAAGCAACATGCTTGATCACATAACATAAGATTTGTCAACTTTGTCTCATCACTAGCAAACATTCCGGTTACCCATAATGACCGTTACTAAAGTATAATGACATACGAGTTCATAACATTCTCTTACTTAATATCTCACAGAAAAATGACTTCCGCACTTACGCAAATCGGATTTTGAGTACACTCTAAGTGTAGTGCGTATGAAATACGTCAATTTCGCGTAATAACAATAAAAGTTTGCCAAGAATAATCTCTTTTATAACTGAAATAAACCAGGAAGTACGAGATCGAGTAAGGAAAATATAGCTCCTAAGGAAAATATATGTTTAGAAACCGATCATAACTATACCTCTACGAGAATCAAGTTCTCCCATATGAATGAAGAAAACCTTTCCATACATCAATAAAGTTTATACATCTATTGCATAAGTTGATAAGATCCAGGAAAAATGTTTAGTTCTCAACTAAATAATAATAATAGTAATCTACAAAAAACATCGGATTCAAAAGTATTAAAAGGATTAAAAATGTTATGTATCCAATTCTGCATCATTTCTCTTTGTAAATGCGAAGCAATACTTTTCAATGTGCCTAATTTGCATTGAAGGTTTGGACCCTGCTGAACCTCATTTCAGTAATACATCACCCATGGTGAGACTTGATCCAACCGATGCTGATTTCGTGACAGCAATTCACACAGATTGCAACCCCTTTATCAGTGGAGGCCTTGGAATTACTCAACCAGTGGGTCATATTGATTTCTATCCAAATGGTGGACGCAATCAGCCGGGTTGTAATGAAGGTGTATTGAATTCTATTACTCTTGAACGTGGCAGTTTTTTCCGAGGCAAGTATTTTTTGTTTTACTATCAAACCAAACACGTGCGCTACGCGCACGATTATTTATTTTCCTTCTTACAACTTCAAGTCATTCAAAAACGAATAAAATTTCGCAGAGTCAAATTTAGAGAGCAGATTTGAAAGAATAATAAAATTTATGCGAGATTTTAGAGACATTTCGTTACATCATCTTTTTTAGAGAGTTTCAAAAGGTTTCTAGGAATTTCAATGGATTTTGACAATTTTCAAGTGATTTTCACAAAGTTCTAAAGATTTTTCAGGATTTTTAAAAGATTTCGTGGAATTTTAAGGTATTTCAGGATATTTCGCGGAATTTGAACGGAATTCATGAAATTTTAAGAGATTTTTTTAAAGGTAGGGAATTTTAAGGGATTTGAAATGTTTTGAAATTTTAAGGA